>DWKA01000583.1:0-15750 GCA_018249155.1 Panoquina ocola ocola
TCCTCGGCCGAGGCACGTCCCGACTGGCCGAGCATTTGCTTCGCGCGGCAGCCTCAGACGTTTGCCGCGCGCAATGCAGACGCACCTAATGTTTATTTCAATATGTCATTAAAGGTACTTTTTTTACTTACCCTAAAGGTAAAAACGAGAACCTATTACTAAGACTATGTCTGGTAAACATTAGAAATATTCTCAGAAAATGTATTTACATAATATTTACTTATAAATAAATAATTAAAATAAAGTAAGTATTTAAGGGGGCTCCCATGCAGCAAACGTGATTTTTAGCTTGATATTAATAACGGCAGCAGGAAGACACTTGAAATGTTCCTAGCAAAGGACTATGGGCGGAATCGTCCCCACCCATCAACAAAAATGAACTGTAGCTCAATTGATATATCTTGGCAAGATGATATTTTTATACTATGGCGACATTGCCCAAATGCACGGAGTTCTCATGGTATCTTACGTTTATTCTCATATCATATCCATTATATGGTACATGAGAATAGGTCGTCACACAGATTTTAATCTGCCAGCGCATCTGTTAGACAGTATTATAATTGACGAGTAAAAATAATTATTGAAATATGAAATCAATAACATATAGGTACCATATAATGGAAATGATCTAAGTATATATAAGTTCTAAGTAGCTTATTTAGAACTTTAATATAACATATTTAGTACTGTAATATAACAATAATGTTAAAATAACTTACAAATGTAAATTAAAAACATATACATTAAATAATAATTACAAATTGTTTTTTTTTCAATCACTAATTTATCAAAAACAAAGGATTTTAATTAAATAGGGGGCACTTTATGAACACGTTGGTATCAGTTCCATGTTTGTTGGTAGGTGGGGACGGAGCCCATACATTTTTGCCCATAGTCCTTTAGCTTATCTATTTTATTTAAAACTGAAATCGCATTTTTTTCATTCTCTCTTTTTATAAGTCTTTTTCTCTTTATTCCCTTCATCCTTTAACCAGATGGCTCGTCTACCCGTTTAACGATTTTTACATAAACAAAGCATTTTAATTCGATTATAAGTTGAACCCATTGTGGCATAAACGGCCACACCTATTTCCTACTGTTGTAAACAACTTTGCATTCCCATTGAAAGTGAGAGCGCTATTAATTATGTCTTAGGAGCGGTCGAATATAATTAAAATAAATGCTACTCGCATAATATTTACAGTACGTTAACATAATCTAGATAATAATTTATTCACTCGTAAGTATATTGACTCGGATAAAGTCTAGGGGACCCAGGTTAACTAATTATTATCGGTAGGGAGTAGAGGCACACTTTTTTGTAACTTATGAAATTTTTTCCGGATTTTGGTTTGATATTTTGGGGTAGGTACCATACGATACTATGTCGTGTCATAGTGTTCGCGAACGCATAGGGTCATGAAACCAATTTTAGAAAAATAAAAAATTAACCACTAAGTATTCAACTTTGTTAAAATAAGTTCTTATAGAGATAATGGCAATTAACTTGACAAGAGACTAAAAGAGACAGAAGTCATTTTGCTCTGATTTTTGTTCTGCGCATTTAACTGTCTCTTTCTAATGACTATGCCTGCTTGCAAAATAAAATATATTGATAACAATGATCTTACATATAAAAAGTATCGAAGATGCCTTCAGGCTTCAGTGTTACGAATACCTACCCACGCGGCAAGACAATCGCAATCATAATTTGTCAGCTAATTATAAAAACTGAATAGACGGTATCAGATGACTCGTCCGTTTACCGGTAATAAATAAATTCAATAAATTAATTAATAACTTGAAATATCAGCAAATATTTAGTAACGGGCAATTAAATTAATACATTATTGACGATATTTCCGCAAAGTAATGATGTTACAATTTTAACATTTTATTTATAGTGATGCGTACGTGAGAAATTCAAATTAATTTAAGAGCATCCCTTTTATGTTTCCGTTACTAAGAGACGTGTACAAGGACAGCCAGATTTTTACATTATAGAATAGTGGCAATTAAATATTGCAATTTAAAATAGTTGATTCGTCATTTATTACGCATACCTCAATTGACTGGAATTTCCAGCATAGGTGATATTGGTGTCAAATAAAATGTAATTATACATATCTATTGTAAATAGGTTAGAAGAAAACAAGTAAGTATTAGGTACATTGCTTTAGCCAACAGTTCATACAACCAACAGTAAAGACTTTACTTTTGTTTTGTTAAGTAGATATTGACAAAAATACTCAACTAAGTTAAGCAACAACGCGCGCGGTCGGTAGTTGGATGGGTGACCGCTAGTGGAAAAAAAAAATTCTTGAGCGCTTCCGTACTTCGGAGGGCACGTTAAGCAGTCGGGCCCGGTTGTTATCATTAGATAGCAGTCGTTAAGCCATGTCGGAAGGCCTTCGGGCGGCTTAAAAACTTCCGACACTTGGGTTGGCCACTAACCCCTCCACCGATCCGCACTGGAGCAGCGTGGTGGAGTATGCTCTAGGCCTCCTCAGTAACGAGGAGAGACCAGTGCTCAGTAGTGGGCCTCAATGGGTTGACGCCAAATAATAATATATTATTATGTAACCCGTACCTATATACTGTAAATGGCTTCAACCCATATTCTGGGCATAAGTCCCTCTGCTTAACTAAAACATACTCTTATACTAGAGCTATTTATGAATTGATTTTAATGCCCGAAGAATTTTTATGAATAGGTACTGGGACGAGATTCCCTATATTTAGCTTCTAGCGGTCCGCCCTCGCTTTGCTTCAGGAAAAAATCTTATATTCATCTTACCGTGATAATATATAGCCTATACAGAGTCTTCCTCGATAAATGGGCTATATATCACTGAAATAATGTTTCAAATCGGACCAGTAGTTCCTAAGATTAGCGCGTTCAAGCAAACAAACTCTTCAGTTTTATAATATTAGTATAGATTTAATAAAATACCTTTGTCGTAAGAAATATCGTATGCACTAATTAATATTTGTTCCACCGGAAATAAAACCCACGACTATCCGGCCGGAAGCACGGGAGGGGGTGAAAGGAATATTGTGAGTCATGATTTCTCCTTATGCTGGATCTAAGTTAATTAATTTTTCCGAAGCGAACCGAAGTCGGACATGGTAGTCTATAAATAATTTCTTGATATCAAATACTGCAATAATATCTCTAGTCGACAATCACTGACTTTACGAGAAGTACCTATTGCTCTCAAGAGTCCGTAGCCCACAAACTTGAGTACATTTTAAAATGTATTTACTTAGTAGCTTAACACCACTGTAAACGGAACTTATAAAGAAAGCTTTTCTTCAAGAACATACAGCCTCATATTGGTAAATAAAAAGTGCTCTACAGTAACCACTGAATGGTCCAATGAGATGATGATGCCTTTGCGCAATTATTGTGCTACACACAGTTTGTGCTCACGTGAACCGTGTCAGTTACCTTGCAATTTGCTGGTTGTACAACACTATACCCGGAAGCAAAGTTTTACTCAATGACAATTAGGCTACGTGCCGATGGACACGATTGTATCCGATAACGAATATGTATGTACCTTTAATTGTGTTAATTCACTAATTTAAACCATACACTGGTATAATTGTTAAATGTTAAATGTTTTTATAGAGCAAACTACCTACGCTTTGATGCTGCGTCCTGTTAATGACATTAAGAATACATAGTGAAATTCATTTAGACTTATTTGAAGTCTACAGTAGGTGCGGGTCTCTCCTAAAATTAGAATAAATTCGTGCGAAGTACTGAAAGGTTTACGGCCCAACCCTATTCGATGTTATTACGGTAGCCAAAAGCCATAACGATAGCTAACAACCCTAAAAACATTGAACAGTTAACATGTAAGTACTTTAAATGCTCCAGAAATATTGTCATTTGCGATCAACTATCTCACAGTCCGCAACAAATGAAACGAGATAATGTTACTTACCAGTTGTTGCTAACATGAATACTAGAACAAGATACAAAGTTGTGGGACAAAGTAAATTGGCAACGACTTATTCCTGATGTAGTAGAATAGTTAAATCAAAAGACAAATGCGTTATAGAGGCAAGACTTGGCTCTACATATCAAGAAACTTTTAACGTCGTTACTCTTAAAACTTGGCTCGATTTTTATAACATGAATATTTCAATAGGATAAAATTTTTAATTAGAGTGTCATTATGTAGTGCAGCATTGTATACATATTATTATATTCTTTGTTACAGTTCTATTTTAAAATGAAGAAATGATAAAACGTTCAATAATGATATAAAGGAATCTGTTTAAACATAAAACGATCATTTAATTTAATTTACTAATAAAGTAAAATTTAATTAAGTTTGGGTATTCATCTTTACTTAACAGCGTTAGATTAACTGAGTATCTAAAGTTTTAGTTATTTTCTATCAAATAATGGGCTTCGGGTTTAGATTAAATAACTAAATAAAGTTAGGATTGTAACAGGGATTTATGTTATTACTAACTAGAAACAGTTGCACCTGAGAGCGTCTGGATATATGGGTACCGCAACCACAGTTTATTCTACGCCGACCCTCCTATGTACTCGTATGTACACCGCATATACCTACATAGTAATCAGATACATTTCTTACTAAGTCTCGGTTAAGTAGATGAGTTGATCTAGGCCACCGGCTTTCTATCTAATGTTGTTAAGATTTTCACAAACAAATACGGGAACTAACCATACATGTTTATACAACTTTTAGGTATAACAATTTAGTTTTTCTTTAACAAGCCGAGTAACTGACATTCAACTTAATGATAAGTGACTCGCATATTAGGTACTGAGAAGAAGAGATGTATATCAATACAATCCCAAAGAATCGCCTTTTTACAGTTCACTAGCTGACCTAGCAAATGTTGTTGATTCTTTGGCTGGTTTTAGATGACATCTCAGTCATACATTTAAGAACATACCTAAATTTTCTACACCTATTTCTCCAGATTTAAAATTAATATTATACCTTCAGCAGATGCAGATACTTTAGTAGTTCATCAGATGCGTTTTAACATCCATGTAATCCCTTTGAGAATTTCGAATATAGTGCCAACTTTCGCATTCCCAGCTACTTTTTTTTATTTGTATCGAATTACAATATGTTTCCAATTATGGACACATCCAGTCCAGTACGTGAAGTTATCTTAGAATTCAGCGCGAACTAATATCACCAACAAATATAATATTATCTGTAATATTTTATACGACGTCTAAGTTAAACCCAACTGTGTCTAAATTAAGTCATTAAAATGTAAGCTCAAAGATTCCCACATTATGTCCAACGAGCGAACAGGCGCGGCCGACTATGTAGTTATTAATAATTTAGTCAAAGTGGATTTCCATTCAGCAAAACTGGATAATTATTTATACAAATTGGAAGATTGAATTTCTGTATAAAATTTGTGCAGACTGAGTTAGTATTGAATGAAAATGAGGGTTTGCGTCGACAAAAATCCAATGCTTTTCCAGTGAGGTTAGGAGCTTTCGTTATATTTCTTTCTTTATTCTCTTTTATTTCATGACACAGCATAGATGCCTATAGACTTATATTTTCCATAACCATAGCTTTTGGATATTTGGAAGCTCTTGCACATAAAAAAAAATGATTTTGGTGTTGTTATGATAAGGTAAGTAAACCTATTACGGTGAGTAAAAAATATATCAAATAGTTCAAAACGCTTAAATTAATAGCGCAGCCCTAAAATTAATAAAACAGTACACGATCAAATTGCTTAATTAAATTATAACAAAAATGTTTTTAATAGTCTGAGTCATAAAGTATCATTGATTTGATAAACAGAATAATGTATCTTAATTAAAAGCTCTCGAATGTTCGCACAATTCCGTGCATTTTCATTACTTCCCTGAATGTTCGGGGTATAAATTGTTACGCGAGGCCATATCTCAGCGGAAGGGCGTCCCATAAAGTTTGGTCCAGCGCACTGCATTTCTGGTGCTTCGACACGTTACCAGCCATTCCAGCCAACCTCTAACAGACTAATCTCATGAAAGCAATAAAAAATATAACATTGTCGATCATTTTCTTCAAAGAGAGACTGACCACAAACACAAAGTATGTACATCTTGCGGTTTTACGTTTTTGTTTTTCTTCCTGTTTATCTGAGACTGAGATCTTTTTTGTTTGGACATAAGAAGCTTCTCAGAAACCGAACAAACAAAAAAATAAAAATTAACTACGTGTGTTTATTTATTTTATACCTATTGTTATCATCATTTCTTGTATCGAGCAGTTTGTTTTATCCTTGAAGTCAACTTAACATATGACTTGGATCCGAGTGGTTGCTTGGAAGTAAGCCAAAAGGAGACTTGCGAGTTGTTTGCGAATGATATAGAGTCGGCGACATCGGCGGACACGGTGAAACTGCGAAAAGTGCCGTTGAATTAAAAACGAAAGCAAAGTGAAGCCTTTGAAAAATGAACACTGGACGCTCACACGAAGCAGCTTTAAAATTTCGTTCGGTTATGTCAATGGACTATTAAAAATAATACAAATTTCAAGGAAAAAATGTAATGAAACACATCGGTTCAAATAGTGGGGTGTTGAGGGAACGAGTTGAAAGTTTTTTTCTTCATAAATTATTGGTTAGGCGCCTACCTACGTTCATTATTATGAGTAATTTCTTGACTCTCAAATTATGGCAGGTAGCCCCCGGCGATCCCGCTCTGGGTATAACAATCAGTAGAACAGCGGAGATCTTACGCGGCCCATGTGAAGGCTCGCCTTCAGCCGCCCCGCCCACAGTTTAACATTTTTCAACTGGCCTGGGAATTAAAAGTTTGTATTGCTCACGATACACGAGGCAACTATTCATTAATAGAAGTTTGAGCGCCGGCTTCGATAGTTTTTTAAACCTATTTAACACAACGTCGATAACTCGTTTCCAACTAGTTCCTAGCACCTCCGCCAAAATTTACTTCGAAAAATCAAAGTGTTTGTTAGTGAAGTGCTCTAGTTACGGTATCTTTCGTAAATTTACAAAACTAGAGACCCGATCCAGTTTTGCACGAATGCAATTAAGCCGTAACTTCCATTTCGTCGTGAAAGAAGGACAAACAACAAACACATTCCCACGTGCAATATCAGTATTAATTAATTATTATTATAGAAAATAAGTAAACTCACCCCTTAATCTGTTCTCAGATTAAAAACTATATGCAGGATGTAGGCACGGTTTAAATAGGCGGATCTAACGGAAGAAGATATCCAGCTTTAATTAAAAAGATGCAATTATTAAATAAGGATTCTCGTCTTTATCCGCCAGAAGCGCGAGGTGCCAACAAATGGAATTTTGATAATGCTGTTTTGCCGAGAGCGCATTACTGTATAAAGGATGCCCGAGGGCCGTATCCTATTTACCGTATTTTTATATTACTACTTAAGGTAATTTTATGATTAAGGAGAGAAACATTTTGGAATGAATATAGCATGTATGCATGTACATTTTTTGCAACAATTTATGTAGTTCATCAATCTTCCTACCTACGTATAACAGTATGTTAAAAATTATTTAAATAGGTTGTAATGTAATGTTTGCTCGGTTAATGTAGTAATTACTTCTGTGTCTCCTAAACTGAATTATTTCCTAACGAAGAAATCTCTCACACTGCTATGCATTTGTATAGCACTCGCTTTGAGCTATTAAAGCTCTTTCTCGCTTAGATGCTATATTATGAAATGTGATTATCACAAATTTATCTAAACTTTAACAATAACATACTAACAGCGTTGTTTTGTTTCATTTTAAGTTTAAAACAACTTCACAGAAGTATTTTAACCCAGGTGGCAGGCACCATGATTACCTCACACAGTGGTTACGGTCGAACATAAGAGGTTTGATTCCCAGCGAGGCAAAAATTTAATTGTGGAATTTAAATTACTATTCTCGATGTGTATCTATGTTCCACGCTTTCTATGTTATCCAAGGTATCTACAGCACCCGAAATCCTAGCCTGGCAAGTATAGTATGTTTTAATTGTGTTGCTTATTTGTTTAGCTAAAAATGTATTAAAACTTATCCGCGTGCATAAAGTACAATATTACACAATTAACGAGTTGAAGTGAACTGCGAAGCGAGTAAAGCGATATTAGTACGATTACTCTTGGAACTTCTGACCACAAACTATTTGTGACAGGCTCTCGAGTGAAGTAGGACTTGCTCACCGTTCCGCTTAGTTTGTCAGCGTTATACATAACTATAAATGAGTTTATGCTTCAACAGTTACAAAGGAGGTATTTACAGTATGTACCTACCTCTTTGATTTATTATACTCGTAGAGCAAGGGCTGATGAAAATTTGTTGGAGATCAAACCATTCCTTTGGTGTTATAGTTTTAAATATTGCTTTTATGCAAAACAGTTCGATATTTATAGGTGACTTACTGATTTACGCACAGCCAAAACTACTGAACATAGAAAGTTCAAATTGGTGTGAAGATTCCTCATAAAGTGCAGAGGAGCACTAAGAGAGGATTTTCGGAAATTCCCCTCCGAAAGGGGTAAAATGGGGAAAAAAATTATATGAAAAAAGATTTTTTTACACGGTGTTCCCGTCATAATTCCACGTGGGCGAAGTCATGCTCGGATCACTAGTCTTATATAAAGTACTCTACTTATTCATAGTTTCGACTACTTATTGTGCCTTTTATGCTCGTATTTCTATAGTTACATTTTCGGGACAGCGTAAAAATACCACCTACCTACAACATTGTTTCTCAACTAGTTTCTGAAGTTGTTAAGTTGTAAGTTACGTCTCGGTTCTACAGATTTATCGCCAAGCTTTACTAATTTATCGTTAGAAAAGTGGAGAAATTTTGTATTGTTACAAAGATTTCCGCTGAAGCGAGCGAATAAGTTTTAAGCAATTTCTATCACGTAGTTGTGTTAGTTGGTGGAACGCTGTCGTTGACAATGGCTTCGATGGAGTAACAAAAATGTTCGGTTCTGTTCCAACGATTATTGGGACGGGTGGGCTTTGACGGACTCGATTCAATCCGGTAATCGGAAATGGGCATTGTGTTCAAAGGTCCATTGTCGCGGCTCGCCGGCCAGTCCGCGCTCATCGCTCGTCTCCAACCCGCGAACATTCATCGTCTATATTCAGCACAGCATTCATCAAATCATTGCAGACCAACTGATAATGAATCGACGAACTAATCTGATGGATCTCAAAGCGCTGCATACTATCTATTTAGATTTGTACCACGTTTAATGGACTATTACAAAATCGATCCGAGTATCAGTCGAAGCGAATCTCTATTTGTCAAATTTAACCGACATCCATTAGTAAATGACAAAATATATGTCAAGATCTAAAGGTTTTCGAAATAGTTATTATACATTTAAGTATATAGTTCTTTATTTCTCTAAATGTACAACAGCCTAAAATAATAGACACAAAAATACATAGCAAGGAGATGTAACAAAGAGCAAATATCTGCAAAAACATGTTTTATTTGTAAAGGATACCAGGTTAAGATCTAAAACATTCCACAAGAAAAAATATAACCTAATTTATTTTAGGAGATATCATTGTGCTCAACATTGATTTTTGCAGAGACGTCTCAGAAAATACTAAGGTATTATTTCAAGAAAAGGTAATAAATGAGATCGTCCTCGTTATCGCTGACAGTACCAGATCGAATGGAAAAAAGATGGCCTTTTCCTTAGAGATTCATATAAGTCGACAAGATTTTGATGTACTTATTAACATAAATAGCCGTAGCTTTTTATTGTAATACATCGGTAATCCACACGTGGGTTGATACTTAATGGGCTAGTGTGATTTGTCTCTATATTGATACAATTTTAAAATCAAAATATAATTCAGCCAAAAACAGACCAATTCAAAAGGATCCACTCATATTAAAATTGTATCTGACGTCTTTTCTTCGTAGGAAGAAAAAAGTTCCAGATTATTGTTGATATCCGGATACTACAAAAGCGAAGAATTATTAGATACTGACTTGAAAATTAAACCTTAAACACAATACCAAATTGAATATTTGTTTTATCTCAATTCGGTCTAACCAGGTCTAACACACAGAATATTTTAATTAGTGCTTCAATGTTTGCATAAAGTAATAGCTAGAACAATTTCCATGACTAAACAAAGTAGTAGTCTACTCATTTATGCAATCTGGAGGAGGTTGCCAAGAGTTACTAATAAATTAAGTAGTGTATTCTATCCAGATACACAAGGACGTGTATCTATTAAAAAAAATCCGCAAGGAATGTTGAAAGAAATACTGAAAACATTGCTAAATAGTTTACTCTGTATATAATTATTTCGCTGTTTCACATTTGTTATATTTAAATACGGTATTATTATTATTATTTTATTATAAGTAATTGTTACTTATAATAAAATTTTGTATTGAACGCATCTCGGCTCCGTTCATCATTATTTTTTAACCGACTTCTTACCTTGCGAGTTCATTATTAGTACCTACGGTAGTACCATCTACAAAAAAATTGGATGAGGATATAATTATGTTCTACTAACGGACGTTCAACGAAAAGGCTTCTCACGCGTTTGTATCACCTGTTACCAACATAAAGGCACGAATATATTTGTTAGTAATAGCGGCAAAATTGGTCCGTGGTGAGTCGAAATAATATTGTATAAATATAATATTGTAATTTTCGTATTGAGATTTTGCTGTTGCCCCTAGCGGCCGTTACAACTTCAGGCGAACAGATGGATGACCTAGGAAGAACTCAGCCGAGAACTAGATCACCTTCGAGAACCAGTGGGCTGTGAACGTCCTAAGGGCTGCAGCCTTTGATTACCAGAACTATTGAAAGAAGATCTCGAAGGCGCCCATATTTATACCTAATTCATCGCATACATCTTCATACAATTTCAACAGAATTAACATTATTTCCTACTTTTTTTTCTATTTTAACCATTGCTTTTTTAAAAATCAGGTAACTACTATTCACTGTAATCAAATTTAATGTTCAAATAGATATCTAAATTTATTTATACCGGAATTATTAATTAACAAGACCCGGATTTTAAAGAATCGATAACAATTCCCTTGGGTATTTTCAGGAAATCAGCTATTAGAAATAAGCTTTTCTTATTAGACTCTCGTTTCTACGTCGAGTGGTATACATTACCATTTCTGGAAGCCTAAGGTTTGGTTTTCCATGGGCGATATCAATGTAAGGATGCGATAGACTCACTACATGAAGGACTCGGTGTCAAGGCGCTAAGGGAATATCAATTTTGCATGTTCGTACTATTGGACCCACCGTAGTTACGTATTTACAAAGACATGCGGCATATCACGAAGTTCACACAGTACAGGATACGAAATATACAGAAAGTAATTTAACAAGTCTAAAGTACTGTAAGCTCACTTATGTGTAGTTTTATTCTATGTTTATTAATGTCTTTATTACAAGTAATTGTAATTCATGTTGTCATTTATACTCATCACCATATCATCAATAGAGAACATTGAGGTTATAAATTATAGGGATTTGGCTTATACCCAACTTCAGGGACCGGTTATCTCTTTATAATTGAAGATGCCTCGAGCGTATTCCACCACGATGCTCCAAGGCGATTTAGAAGGGATGCAGATGGACTTAAAGTAATGTCACACGTAATTCAAGATTTCACACAGGAAATTTGAAATATACTACTACTATACCTATTCCCAAATTTGTCCCAAACCTATTCCAATTTTTTCCCCAGAAATATGCGAATGAAGTTAAATCACTCCTAACGCTACAATTCTATTTAATGAAATATTCCTGGAATCTCGAATAATATCGAGTTTCATTCAATCTAGTTACACTGGCTGGGATTACAAAGGAATTCAACAGCGCGAGCAGAATCACACCGTGAGACGGTGGTAATTACAACAAACGACTATCGCGGATTAAAATGTTCATTTTGCACATCTCTAAATTATTGGTTGAATCATTCACAACTCTTCGGTACAAATTATTATTAATGAGATTCGAGACAGACTGAGACACCCAACATGTCCCACAAGCAAAAACCCTATTCCATTTGATAGTGTTTGAGCGTTATATATTCAACAGTAGTGTCGAAGGCTACTTATTTATTCAACATGTGTTTCAATACTAACTAGCTACAGTAGCTACACAAGTAATGTAAAGGTAGATTTCCAGAGAAACCGTGTCGTAGAAAGTGTCGTTTGGAAATTAACAAAGCACTAATATAATATGATCGATTTGATAACAATTTGTTTTTGTCATAATTATTTTGATTTGTGAAAACTAAGTTAAATTAGATGACTGTCAAGGTGAGGTAATAGTGGTTGGGATCGGATGAACGGCAACGTCGGTCACGGTAGCGGGCATTCAACTCAACCGTGGCCTCGCGATGTCCGTACTCAATGTTCCCCCCATAACACAACACTGCAACACCCATGCCACTCGTCTTCACTCCTTGCATTCGACCAGTATCATTACCCAACTAATAGGACTCAAATTTACAAAAAAGGCGAAGTAACTTCAACTTTCATCAACTTTGTAAAAGTAAATGAAAAGCTTAAATCGAAACTCTCTCACTTACAATTCAATCCGAAGTCCAAAAATTTTCTTCGATCACCCAACTTTCACACCGCTAATATCCATTTAAGAATCCCAAACATAGTTTTGTTGAATTTTGTATTCAAATCGTACTTGTGGACATGACTAGTAAAGCCGGTATTTCTTCAAACACTTCACGACACTTTATAAGTTCACATTTCAAATGAGGACTTTACATGTGCCAAATTGTACCGTCGTCAGCTATTCTCTCAACGGAGGGCACAACAAGTGTTATAAACAAAAGAGTTGGATTCGCGAGCTCGAGTAACTTGCGCGGGGGCGCGTGGCACCTGTCACCGCGACGAACAAGTATGTACTGCCGGCCGGCGGCTGCTAATCCCTCCCTGTGTGCTCCCGCGTTCGCGACTCAGCTCCGGACTCGGTAACTCACTTCAAACCTCTCTAACTACACTTACATTGCGCTGTATGCATTTCTTTTAACATGTCCTCCAGTACACAATCTCTAAAACGCATAAGAATAAAACTTGTGTGATGCATTAACAAAGCGTGGTTTAAAGCTTTTTGAAAAGCTTTCATCATAAAAAATGTTTACTCCAATGCTGCCATCTATGTTGAGGATATGAAAACATTACAGCGCCATCTATGTACTCACTTGTTAACTCGAGGAAATAAAGTTGGCTATGGTGACTTCCCAGTGTTTAGTGCGTTGGTGGTTCATTAGATGGCATTTCTGTTTTTATGCCATGAAGACTTAGTTCAGCACAATTTGTTTTTTTCATGCGGTTCACAATAGTCACAATAGGTGCCAATAGTTACTAGGTATTCAAATTCAACTCCGAAAGAAATCCCCCTTGTTACAAAAACATCCCTAACCTGACTGAAACTCTTGGGAGAGCTGGTCATTTCCATGTGTCTTTAACTATATGAATATACAATATAGTAATCATTTTCGAAATTTTAACTTTTATTAATTATTATTTATCTTGAACATTATCAACACTGGCAAGTCCTATAAAAGATCGAACTTCGTTCGGGCGGCGATATCATCTTTCTTCGATGAAGTGTTTAAGATCATCTGATACCCTAACTTTATAGCAAATGTCTGTTTTTACATACAATCGCTATGATTTGGGGACCTAATTGACTGAATTTCATGGTCAATCCCGCTTACGTAAACATCATAGATAGATCCAAAAGTAAACAAATAGGTACACGAGTCATTAATGTATTAAGACGTTCATTCATCCATCATATTTATTGATTTAATTCCTTGTAAATGTTTCCTGGAGCAATGCGGGATGCGTCATCAATATAATTACTAGGACATGGTAAAGAACTTTGAAGAATTTTGATATTAATAACAACCCACTGCAAGGCAGTTCCTTAAAGCTTAAGAAATATTGTATACTCCGAAACCCTAAAGTGTTTATAAAAATCTATTAATCGGTTTCGTCTATTCAATTAACAGACAAACCATTGGACAAATGTTTTAAGATTCAATTTATAGTCATAATATTATTGCATTAGTCATCAGTCAATTGATTTGAATTCAATGGTGGTTTTATGACTAGTACACAGATGACGCACCGAAGTTTATTTGCAAACGTGATAAAATTTTGTACGAGACTTACAAATATTAAAACAGGTGGATGAACTATCCATGGAGTACCGATATTGATTGTAAATGGATATACATAGGTACGTACCTACATATAACTAATGTTTAGACTACTTAGCAACTTATAATTGTAGAACCAAAAATATTATTTCAAATGCATGTTCGAAACCAAATTGAGTCAAAAATGAATGTTAGACTTACGATAGGACAATATTTAAAGAAACACACATAGTTAAGATGTCTTAAATATATGCGTAGTTTGCTAATGCCGTGTTACATACACGATGAATTGTTGTTCGAAACTCAATACGAAGAGTGAAAAGTTAGTGTAAACAATAAACATATTATTTCAGTAAATAGTTAAGAAACGCGTTATGGAACTGATTGTAAATAGCCACCGCTACGTGGAAACTAACAACAATAAAAGCGTTTCAAATTGATCATTGATAAGAATCAAAGAAGTTAAAAATAACAGTCCAACTAAAACCGGTAAAATTATTTCATCCTTGACTCTAGAAAGAAGTTGATACTTTGTCAGGCAAGCAAAATAGAGCCTACTGCTTAATTTTCTACTGCGATAGGATCAATAATATTAGTTGCTCCTATATAGCCATTTGCCATATCCATTATTTACAGTAAATACAACGTTGGTGTGAGGGAAACCAACCAATATTTGATGACGACCTACTTACTTCAAATTATAAAAAAGAACATTACACGTCTTCACAACAAGCAAATTTGGTACACGAGTCCCTAGAGTTCACTACTTGTAAACAAAAATAAATCTAGAAAACAGTTCTGTCCAACACCGCAAAGATATTAAACCGCAGTGTCACAATGATTCATTAACGTATTTATTTACGTAAGAACAGCATTTCGCAATACAGTGTTGGAAAACAATGGGCTAGGCAATAACGTCCTTTCTGGTCCAGAAACTGCGTCCGCCCTAGATACTCTTCATCAGTTGAAACAACGAAAGTCAGTGTTTATTGTGTTGTACTTTGCTGTGCGAGATCTGTGCCGATAGCCATAAGATTGACGTACCAATCATATTAATGTTACTTTTTAGGGTTCCGTAATCATGGGGAACTTTTTATCCTACTTTTGTCTTAGAAGGTATCTATGTAGGTACCTTGTATTTATGTATATTAGAATAATAATAAACATTCGTAAACGAATAAAACTAAGTTGGTCTTTTAGTAAACACATAATATTATAAAATTTAACAAATAACATTTTAATAATATTAAATTATACAAGTAGGATTGTCAATTACCGGGAAATAAACCACTGGGTTAACTCTTGAATTCATCTGTTTAACCAACATATTACATTATTGTGTTAGAATATTCGATATACTCGTACCTACATACTTTTACTCCGCAAAATTTCGTCGCCATTGAGCAGCTGGTAGTATTATAATAACAAGTATTAACTAAGTATAAAACAAATCAACCGTAAGAAAACTTTTATCATCCAATTTAAAATAAATAATTATAATCTCGTGTATCTACTTCGTGGTAGGTAGGTAACATCTTTGTCATCTTTGGA
>DWKA01000584.1:0-15750 GCA_018249155.1 Panoquina ocola ocola
CAAAAATCAAAATTTATTTACTTGGGTGCCCCAGGCACGCTTATGAACGTAATTTTTTTTAATTACCACCATTTCGCGAAGGTGCTTTGTCATAGAGGAGAAGAAATGGCGAAAGAAACTCCTCCTCCCTCCTTACGCTGTCTGCGTCCTCCCTAATATATCTTTAGTTTATCTCATTGCTGAACGGGTTAGATATTAATGGGACAGATAGTTTCGGCTCGGATTTTGCATGTTTGTGAACTCTGGGAGTGATCATTTATTCATGTTTATGCCACTTTCAATGCAGGTTATCCTAGTATTCCTCGTAGCGTAGTAATTATTTATTTATTCAGTCTGCAGTATCGCATCTGGAAAGCTCTGGCGTTTTCAGGTCTTTCCTTTTTCTTTTCCGGTGCCAAAAGATTAAATCACATCCAATTGTTTTTGAAAGTGTTGGTATGCGGAAAGATTTTGAATTGTTTATAACTAAAGAAGCTATGTGAGAACTTCACGTAGTAACCACCCGTATATGGTTTCTTTATTCATTTAAATATTAAATAGGATCTTAAGTTGCTGTTATCTTAAGCTGTAATGAGATTTTACGCTAATTCCTGACTGAGTAAGGTTGCTCATGCTTTAAACTAGTTTAAACAACCACCCTAAAATAACAATACCAAATGGCAACACACATATACCTTGTAACTATAACAAAGAAAAGTGAACGTCCGTTCGAGCTGCACAAGCCGACTTGTACAGGATCTGTGGTTCTGATATACACGAGTATCAGCGATAACAATGTGTTACCTTGAGAAATGAAACTTGCGGTCCGCAGCCGAAGCAAGCTACTTTTATTCCGGCAAAGCTTCGCGGGTCAAGGGTGTCGCTTCTATTGGCGTTATGCCAGTTATGCCGCTGGCTGCAGCCGGGCCCGGGTGGCATAAGCGCAATGAATTATGACGCTATTCATCGTCAAGTACACTCGCCGATCGTTTGTTCTGTCATTGGCTGTGTGCGTTCTTCTTCTGTGGAGTACGTAAATGGATTTTTGTGTAACTCTTCGTGGATTTATTTGAGCGGCAATATCAGTTGATTAAAAGTTGTTGTTTTTTGTTGTGTGAGTTTGAACGTGTTTCAAAGTCAACTTGTTTTAATGAAATGTTGCTTTTATCCTTTAATTTCGTAGATCGATACGAAGGCCACGTAGCTAACGAATGCTGATGAAAGGATACAATATACATGTCATGATTTACCAATTTACCATCATTATAGTACTTTTAATATTGATACGATGTTCGATACATAATACCATATATACGTATGAGGCTGTTCTAGGCACGAGTTCTATTTTTAAACTACCCACGAGTATAATTACATTTGTTTCAGAGTTGTTCTAAAGGTTTTAGAGTACCCTCCAATAGAGTTCTGTTTGATTGTATCCGAGTATCGATCGTGTACGGAGCAAAGGTTGACTTTTTGTATATTAGTTTAACGACATTTTCTCTACATTTGGCCTATGTTTGAGCATAACAATATAACAACACATACATCCTACTAATATTAAAATGCGAAATTTTGTATATTTGTTTGTTTGTTACTCCTTCACGCAAAAACTGCCGAACCGATTTTCATGAAATTTGACACACACATAGAAGGTAACTTGGATTAACACATAGGATAGTTTTTATCCCGGAAATCCCGCGGAATCAGTCAAATTCCACGCGGGCGAAGCCGCGAGCAGAAACTAGTATTAAATGATATTCCATTCTCTTCATACTCACTTGTGCTTAACTCAAATGAACGCATGAATATTGAAACGATACTGGCTTTCAAAGTGGACGGAGTAAAGGGTTTGTTGAGGCGACCGGCGACCTTGGCTAGTCCTAGCTCGGTTTCACAATTAGGTACTCTCTCGGAGAATAATTACCAACATCAAGCGTTAGCTATTCGAGTGTTAAACACAGCAACTTTAACAGTAAATGGTTAAGTACTGGAGTAGTTTGGTTGTGTATGGTTAACGGCAAACTCGTCTAGAATTTCAGTATTGAAGTTTAGTAAATTGTAAAGGATATAGTCGGCTAGTTAGTCCCTCTACACGTTATATACGTAAGTATTGATTATAACAAGAAACTGTTTAAAACAATCCAGACAAATCTTGTAAGTTGTATTTATATTCTCTAGGGAGAAAGGGGAATTCGTTACTCCTTATCCTCGTATGTAGCATTCAAGTCTCTACTAAATTTCAATTCTTCCCATTCAGTTGGTTCCGAAACAATGAGATATACATACACACTACACAATAACAATCCATCCTATCGATCACGAACAGATCCTTTCGCTGCCTCTTTTATTACACTCACAAAATGTAACACTCACAATTTGGCAATAACCTTTACATCACAACTTTGTGCTTACACGACGAAATCGAGAGTCGTGAATGTTTACAGCTTTTTACAATGATAATGATCAACTGGTCTGTAAATGCCACGATGCAAGGCTAAACGTTCTCACGGAACATTCAATGGGTTCTCGATGAAATAACTTGTCTGTCGGATAGAGATATTGGTGTTGCGAATCGTAAATAACTAAACAGGTTGTTTAGGAAGTTTTTACGTGCGTCGTTTAGTTTTATATCTTCATAAGATTTAAGTTAGCTCTTAGTTTAGGAAGTTATACCTACATCTGAGGCTGTCCGTTTACTTTTATTTTTTAAATTAAATTAATTATAATTAGTTTTAACGCATCCAACTCTCATATTGAGATTTAGTGCTAGACCGCAACGATACATTTAAGAAACAAAAATTTAACAAAGTCCTCTCACGAACAAAAAATCGAGCAGATTTACCTACATATCTGATTTCATAAAATAAGTTTTACTTTCGATTATAGAAAAACGTAGCTGTTATTAGGAGTGTTTAAATTAAATCACCTAAAATCAGCGCTTTATTAAACTCCCCCTTAAGGACTTTAGTGCTCACAAGGGGACGTTAGGCTCAGTTTGACAAAGACGAGGCTAGAGTCAAGAGTTGAGCAATGCTCGCAATCCGCCATAACTTTCGCTACAATCAGCTGTTACGGTAACCAGCATGAGAATACCTTGCGCCACTTTTTGCCGATCACAAAGCCACACGCTTCCTCGAGATCGAAGAGATTTTCTCAAGTTATCCGTTCGTTATTAGCACACTGAACAATGAGCTTGTGAAATTATAATCTGGTTATCTATACAGATTACGATTAATTGTTATTTTGTAATGGTTTCTGTGAGGTAATTAGATACTCGTATTTGACTCATTTGCTTCATTCGGCTTTTAATTCGGGTCTATTGTATTGTTTGCGCAGTTACTATTTTAAGATTTATATGTGTATGTGGTGGGATATTTAGTTTTTTTTTGTGTGTAGAATATAATTATAAATGTGTCTTAAATTCTCAGGGTCTTGTCTCATTTATAAAATAAGAGACTTCAAATTCTAAGTATTTTTAGCCTGTAGCTATAAGGAATTGAAGGTAGAGCGTAATTCAACATTTAGTAATTGGTGAATTTTCCAGCCCCACAAAATAAATTGATCACTGCTTGCTTTTCCAAGGAACACATATTTTATACATATTTCCATTAAGTAATTACTTACCTAGAGGCATAATTGAATGAACTACCAGATATTAAAATATTAATTAATTCCGTCCTTAAAGATGTCAGAATTGCTGTGAGCAAAGTGAATTGTAAATTTGTGGACGTGCCTGGAGCTACTACAAACAAATTCAGTCAAAAAGCAAAATTATTACGTATTACGTTGCGGTAAATTCGAGATTAAGGTTGGCAGTTACAGAGTTGAGTAGCTGTTAGTAGTATAGGTCACGATGTTTCGTGAAAATCCATGAAAATAGAAATAATTTAAAATATTTTTTTTAATCTTATAAATGACTGGTGATCACATTAGCTTATCTGCTTACAATGTGCCTCAAAACGGAACCGATAACCCTCTAAAGATTTTGAAATTATACTCTTAATTAGGTCTATAGATTCATAGTGCTTATCCGTGAAAATTGTATGTAAGCTCAGTAGGAGGTGGTAGGGGCATATATTGTTGTCGCGATTTCGTACTGAAATCACTGACTCTTCACGGTCTGTAGGTTTTGTATTGTAAAATAAGCATTGCATGTAAACACCGTGCAATATCCATTAAGGGGTGGATTTGACGTCAATCGAGACTGGCTCCACCGCCCACGGCTACATCATTACAGCATCTTACATTTTGTATTCAACGCATCCTCTGTTCAGTAAACAGTGTAGGTCGGCGATAGTTTACTCGCAATGGATGGAACATAAACAATTAATGTCGTAGTAAGACAGCGTACCCCTTGAGGGCTACCGCGCATGCGACAACTGGAGGTAGCCCTCGCCACCCAATATGGCGACGATCGCCACAAGTAAAACACGCGCGTATATTTACATGCAAACCGCATTCCGAAATTAAGTATTTTTATTATTCAAAATATAGAAATATTCAATCTTCCATAACTTATCGAGATATATCAGTGTTCTATGTGTTCAGATTATTTAACAAATGTTGCAGTGCCGCAGTGCGATCGTGTGCGTTTGATTGTTTCATAAATATTGTGATTTACTACTGCATAGTCAGTACACTGCTGTGCAAAGAATATGGACCAAAACTTGCCGTTAACTGGGAAAAGATATTTTAAATGCTCAGCGTCGAACTGGAACGACGATGTTTAAACTCGCGCGTGCTATAATTAAATAGATATTTAATTAAATTACGTGACCACATTTCTGTGCAAGGAATGCGACATTGCAGAGGTGGTTTTCCGTAAACAATAGCGTACTTGAAACGATTTCGAGTCACGTATTTTCTTTTCTATCTGTGCGAAATTTCCCGCGCTACAGCGCTCGCTGTTCCACAGTTTAAAAACAATTGGAATATCGAGTTGTTTTCAATTTCAAATTCAGTTCCAATTTCAAATTTTGAGCTGTTCCAAATTGGAATTGCGTCGCAAAAAAATCAAATAAAAAAATATCTCGTACAAAGAAGTAACATCAGTCAAACTGCGTCGTTCGAGGGTCTCCCCAGCAGCATTGCTGCTGGGAACAAGGCCCGTCTCCGGCCTCGTGGAGCCGGTGAGGAGTCCCGAGGAGCCAGCCCTGGACGTCGCGCAAGACAAGGCGTACTGGGGCAGCGTGGCCACAGCGATGACATGTAATCACTTTACACCACTCTTATTACAATTCTAACATTACACTTTTAAATGTCTTACGGACCATAATATACATAAACTAGTAGCTGTAATGCAAATATATCGTGTAAGTAATATCACTTACATACTGATATGCTGAGTGCTGGTATAGCTTTCAACGAATAAAGTAAACATACGAATTTAAGTCCACATGAGTAATGTTTCAAAAAGTGGACGAAATATTTACTCTCCTGCGAATTTTAAATTCCAAATAGGTAGATATTATACTGTTTTTTACGGTCGCCGTTAGTAAAAAGTAATATCATATTAATGTTGATAATTTTCGTGGAATAGTATGATTTATGTTCATGGGGGTAGACGGTAGCATCGATCCCATGGTATCCCCTCAAATGACTCATTCTAGCAGACGCGCCGGTCAATGAACGAATGAAAACAGCTGTGATTATTACAAACAAACCCACCCCTTGCTTTTATGGTTCCCGCGAATGCGGAAATGACTCGCTTGTACAGTTTCGGAACTTCGACACGGCGCGCCGTATGTTTCTATTGTCCCCAGTTTCCCCATTGTATTATATAGCCGCCCGACACCCTCTTTTCCTCATTAGGAAAATTTGAAAACAAAATATCAGTCGACCTTAGAATATAATAGAATTTTCATATATGTTCGTACGTACCTCTATGAATTTTATTTAAGTGTTTAAAATATTAGGTATTAAACATATGCCTTAACAACACATGCATCTAGTATAATGATGTTTTTGTAAATTTAATGTTGATAGACTAAATAAATATTAATTACCTGTATTGATTGCGCCATCTTTTAAAAACACGTGATCAAACTAGGTCACTTTAATGTTAACACAAAAGTTTACTAATAGTTTGTAATAATTTGTTTCTTGAGCAACTGGTTATGCCTATAAATTGTTTTTCTATGTAATTCCAGTATAATAATCAAAAGTAGATCATCGTTACTATGTGAAAATATCATCGATATCTTACAATTTTCTTTATCATTTTCTATTGCGATTTATGCAAGACAATACTAAGTTCAGGGGCTTGTGATAAAAATAAGCAACTACAATCAAAATTCTTTCAATCATTCTCAATTTCGTATTTCGTATTAAAAATGTACCACTAATTAATATGAAAGATACTCAACAGAAGTAGCTACAACCCGTATTACTGATTGGCCCACACCCAATCCGCATCACTGTGGAGCATAACACGACCTACTTCGCTCCTACTTACTGGTAGGTAGGTCATGGACTAATCAGATCTAATGACTTTTCACCACTATTTGGCTGCTAATCCTCAGCTGAATATAAGATACTATTCGCATTGACTCTGTTACTGTGTCACAGCTTAATGCTATCGTGGGAAAGTGTCGTGTTTACTTGTGGTATAGTCATTGAATCGTAACTTGGCCAGAGTTTGAAAGAGACAATAAGATGCCCAAAACAAAAAGCAGAGCAAAACGACTTCTGCGCATCTAATGTCTTTTTCAGAATCTTGTCAAGTTACTTCCCATGACTAGAAATTGTTTTATTAAAAGAGACAATTTCCATGCTTTGAAATTATTAACTTTAAATGAAATGTACGGCTCAATTTTCATTGCAACTATTCTCATTTTCATTCATTCTCGTAGAGTTGATATTTCTAAAAGTTAGTTTTTACTATAACTATCTATCAGGCTTTCAAAGTCTGCTGGACTTAGTTTTCCTTAATTTGATGGCATTCCGATCACTCCTAGCCGTAAGGGAAATCTTTTAAAATATGATTTCCAAATTGGCCCAACGCTCAAACACCTACCACTCTTTCGTTATGTTTTTGTTACCACTTTTTCGTTATTTGTACGTTTTATAATGACAATTAGGTTTAATTTACCCAGCTATTACCCAAATTTCACCACAAAGGTCGCGTGTTGTGTAACTTGATTAAACAGCTGGCCCACGCGTAACTGTAAATGTCAGGGGTTATTTTAATTTACGTCATCATCCCTCAAATTTCGCGGAGAAAATAGCAAAGGTTGGGAAATTCGAGAAGTTTTTCCCTACGCAGAATGATTTATAATAGAAGCGTAACGATCTTTTTTCTAAAGGCAAGGTTTTTCAAAACATTTTATCCCGCCATTTTTATTCCGCCATTTTGCGGGCGGGCGGACTTTGTCGTCCGTCATGTTCGAAATTCGAACGAGAATTTGGATTTTATATTTTTTGTGGACATCGCCGTATATTTCGGTCTTTTATTTGTACAGAAAAAACGATAATTATTTTCTAAATAAACCCTTTTTCTTATGATCGTGATACGTACATATCGCAATCCACGTGAAAAATACTTTTATCTACCACAGATAAAGGTCAATTGTGCAGGAATAAATTCTTCGCACAAAGTAGCCTTTCGTATTATCTGTCACTTTATTTTATCTGTGAAAGATTGCTGGAGTCCGATAACCTTTTATATCTCACAGCTATCCCGTGGGCTGAAGAAATATATTTGCGAAAATAACATTTATATTACGTTGTAGAAATCTTCTTTATTATCGTGATGGATTTGGTCGTGTAATATTATTTTAGAGCTTACGATGTAGACATTACTCTCTGGAGAAATGTTGTTAATGCCATCAAACTCAGAACAAGAATGAACACGTGCCATATTTTGACGTCATAGTCGGCAAATAAGGTAAAAACTTTTTCTGGAACATTTTTTAATTTAAATTGAACGAGTTAATTGACTTAATCTATTCTTAGTTTCATTGTATTATACACCTACGTAAGTGTAAACGTTTACTATTTAATAAGTATGTACCCTCACACAAAATGTTCCTGATTATACCGTCATTTCATCGGCATTGTTTTATTCACGGATTAATTATTATATTCTGTAGTATGTAGTATGTACTGTACTCGTAGTAAAACTGCGACAATATTCGAATTGTCGTATGCACCTATAACTGGTGCGGTGGGAACAACTGTGTCACGCTGTCACGCTCGCAACTGCAGTGCGGGTAATAATGCCTAGATTAAATATACACAGCTTATCTTGGGTTGTACGACTGGCGGGGTTGTACGATTGGTTGGGTTTTACACTTGTCTTGTACGACTAACTGGGTACTACGATTTGCTGAGTTCTTACTTTTCTTGAAAAGTTTGATAACCTTACCTTATTCGTTTAAGACAGCGGTTTTGACGTCACGATACTTCGCGACCTTAGGAACGACTGTTCCTATTTAATTTATAGACATTGACAAGTAACTTGGCAAGATTCTGAAAGAGGCATTAAATGTGCAGAAGCATCTGTCTCTTTCAGACTCTTGCCTTCAGCTAGAGAGATGCGGGTAATTTCGATAGATTACCTATTTACCTCATCTGAAGGTCTTATGATACGTGTTTTGTTGACACGGCGACCTACTAAGTTTGCGTGATCGCTAGTGATCAACGAAGTAATTTATAAAGTGTTTAAAGAAAATGATTTCTTCTCCTTTAAACCTTGTTTATGTTAGTTAATGCTCTCAGAATAAATATGCTAAGTAATTCTATTAATGAGTCTACTAAATCGTTCTTGGGTATATTATTTGTAAATGATATGTTGAATTTTATTTTGGTTTTTAAGTTATAAAAATATACAGTTCGTTATCTTGGTTCTATTTCATGCGTCATTAATTGCATAGTAATTATGTTAATGACTCAACCGGTTTTATGGTGAGTTATATAATTCGCTATCGAAACTGGGCCACAATATGGTTGCTATAGCAATGGTTACTAGATATACATATGACTTAGTTTCCACTGTTAAATACGGGAGATATACCGCAAATCGATTTAATTGAAGCAATTGGGCTAGGAGTACGTACACATTTCGTGAAACTGCGTGATCGCAAATTAATTAATTCTGACTGTTCTTAAGTACAAAAGAACTAAATAGAACAAAAGAAATACAATCAAATGAAGCTAATAAAATCGTGTCAAAATAATAAAACCATCCCCATCAAGTCAGCTTTGAACAAAAAATGCAGTTTAGGAGCTACAATGCTACATACAGACATACAGGCCGAAATATCAAACTCATAACACCCCTCTATTTCGGCAAGGGTTAAAAATCATCAAATTAAGTGATGTGACGAGACAGACATCAAATTCATTGATGTGACAGTCTCTTGAAAAGTTACTTCCACGTGACTAGAACTTTCTCAATAATCGTATTTAAACCCTTGCATGACAGACGTCAAAGCTCATAAGCTTCCGTTCAAATTCCAATTCCGAATCCGGTTAATCTGCTTCACAATACTAGTTTATGCTAGTTTAATCCGGTTATATGTTCAAGTAGGTTACCGACAATGTCGTCGTGCAAGTCGCACATTGGTAATTCTGAGAGACAGGAACCATATCAACAGTTCATCAATGATTTATTGTTAATAAAGATTATGTAAGACGTTTCCACGGATTAAAACTTTCAATCAACTTTGTACCTACTCATAGATTCCTATGATATTCCCCTGAGCGAGCCTAAATAATATTTGTGGCACTTGATATGATTAATATACTCATTTTTTTTATTTACAGCAACAAGTGCCGCGGGGGCTGCGAGCGACGCGCGGCGGGGAGGCGACGTGACGCCGCACACGCAGCCTCAGCGACGGCTGATCAAAGTCGACTTCGATAACCTGGAGGTAAATTATGTTACGGCTCAATAATCTATCTGTACATAATCTCTAGTTGGTAGGTAAAGTCAAAAAAAATCAAAGTCAAAAATATTTATTCATGTCGGTATCACTGATACACTTAAGTACAAACAACTTCAAACAAGTTATCTACTAACACTAATGTTGCGACGTTTTGGTTAAGTTAAGGGAGTAACTCGATTGTGGAAGGATAGAATATTGAAAACTGATAAACTAATGTAGCTACTTAATTACATATATTTTGATAAATTATATTAACATTTCAGTTATACAAAATGAAAATTTGCAAAATGAAACTCTCGTGACAAGTAATTAGTTGTCTGCAATGAAAGCATGTTATTTTAAAAAGGTTTAATTTTTATTTGAATTTATTTTCGCATTAAATTTTTAAAATTCGCTCGAGGCGTAGAGCTGGTGCGGAGGGAAATTTTAATATACCAACGAAAATATTCCACTTACAGTACGTTCAGCAGACTGGTATCTTATTGAAATAAATTTTGGTTTGAATATAGAACGTTTCATTAAATTTTTAAATTTAAATTTCGAATGATCTTCCTCGACCAAATGTAACAAGTGTAGAAAATGTTCTTGGTTTTTTAAACTATTTTAATGATGTCTCATATTGTGAGAGGAGACCCC
This sequence comes from Panoquina ocola ocola, assembly GCA_018249155.1. Classification (NCBI taxonomy): domain Eukaryota; kingdom Metazoa; phylum Arthropoda; class Insecta; order Lepidoptera; family Hesperiidae; genus Panoquina; species Panoquina ocola. The sequence continues at coordinate 10,503 of DWKA01000584.1, forward strand.
AGCAGTGGGTCAATTTGTGGGTCGTAATGATGATGGTATTAATGATGAATTGTATAATGAAACAGCTAATTGACAACGAATGGGATTGATTTATTGTTATTATTGCTTCAAGGTGTTTCCTGAAATATAAGCTGAACCGCTATGTTCCTATAATATATTCCACTATGTTGCTTCATACAGTTAATTGTTGTTGATGATTTTCTATAGTACACGTCATGTTGTTATGTAATGGATTATTCAAGTTTTTGTAACTTATTTTATTAATATCACATGTGTATACAGAAATAAATGATTTAGCATACTTAAAATCATCTTAAAATAATACAAAAAATAGAAAAAATCTTTAGGTTTTTTAAACCTTTTTAATTAGGAGATAAATAATAGATTTGCTTAATTATAAGTCGAAGTTACTTAGTAAAGAATTCAGAGTAGTTTTATACATAATATCTCCTCATTCATAGACATCGGTAATATTCATAAATATGATAGATATTGGGAATATCTTTATCGAAACGATGAATAATCTAGATATTAGTGCCAAATGTATTATTAAAAGATAAAAAGGCACTGTCATTATTTGCTTACAAAGATAAATCAATCAAATTCTATCTGCTTGATTGCTTCACGCGATTGCCAAATGTATGTTAATTATTCCTACTTTCGACAAACAAATTCCACTTGATTGTACAGAAAGCTTTGCTTTATCAAGTGGAAATGTAATATTTAACCTTGAATTAATCAATTCTACTTGGCCAGGTTTTATCAATAATTAAAATTAATGTTATTATTGCTTTCTGCTTCGGTTCTATAAAATGATGAAGAATGCTAAAAAATTATAGTAGTATCAAATACATAGTAATATGTAGGCCTACAGACAATATACAGAACTACATAATGTTATTCTTTATACGTCCTTGTTTCTTAGATTTTCATTCTAAATTAATATCTATCTAGTCTCAATTTTTTCTAAATTAAAGTAAATTGGAATTAAAATACTACTACTACTATTTTTATTATAATAATATGTATTAACATATATTTCAACGTGGAAAAATTATCAGCATCATTATATCAAAGTTCCTCGGATAAAGGAGCCAAGAATACGTTCAGCAGCCAAGGTCAACATTGATCACTCACAATTAACCCAAGCTTCAGATCAACTAGAATTATGAACTTTAACTGGCTGTAAATAAAAGCTATCGTTGATAGAAATTGATAGCTTTATCGTTCGGGTACAAAAGAATGAGTTTCATTGTACCGGCTTCTATTGTTTGCATCAGATATAACACGTTTAGGAACCTCATTTTTTATTATACCGAATTTGAGGAAAAAGTTCACAGTTATTTACTGAAAAATATAGTGTGGATAAAGGCTTTCAGGGTTTCTCTACGACTTCAATAGGTCTGCTTTACACAGTGTAATACATAGTTACTTTAAAGACTTCTTATCTAGATACCAAACATACTCTATTCTTGTATAAAAAACTAGTTTTCGACCGCGGCGGCTTCGCCCGCGGGAAATTTGATCAATCTCGCGGGATTTCCGGGATAAAAACTATCCTATATGTTAATCCTAGTTACCCTCTACCTGTGTGCCAAATTTAATGAAAAACGGTTCGGCAGTTTTTGCGTAAAAGAGTAACAAACAAACAAAGAAACATACAAGCGTTCGCAGTTATAATGTTATAGTAGGATGTCTAAAGTAGTTACATACAATCGCACAAAACTTTGAATCGCGACCTAACTACTGTTTCTAGTGATCATATTCGTTAAATATAAAGCGGAGTGAAGTAAATGCTAAAATCATGCGAAGTTATCTGTGATTACATGTCGAGTATGCGGCATTCACAGTAGTTCATTCCATGCTACTCTCAATGCGTGGTAATTAGCTGAAGACTGTACCTCTTCAAACTCCGTCATTAGCGAATGACGCATGGAAAGTGTGTAATCTACATCGCATAACCACGTATAACTCATCCTAACGGCATTCGAATATCCTGTAGAAAGTACGTTACACTTGTACAAATATTTCTTGTAAAGTTTACATGACCTACTTTGCGATATGACGTTTGCAGTATCTGCTGAAATAGTACCAGATGTAGGCGGAAACGAAGTAAATTGCGGAGAAAACTTCACATGTAGGGTTGCTTAATTATCACTAAATGGCGTTCTCAACCTTAATCTTCTAATCTGTAAAACAGGCATAATTTTGATGAACATGTAAGGCAAATACTTTATAGTACATATTTAATTTTTGTTTTTTAAACCCGCTAGTAGATGTTCCCTAATCGTAATGCCGTGGAATAATTACATCTAGAAACATTTGAGTAAAAATAAGTTATTTTCCTTTCCAGTAAATAAGGTGAGCTCATTTGAGAGACAAGACTTATTATATTTGGCTAGTTCAATGCAGTCTGTCAAAATGTTAAATTTTTCGAGGTAACTCGACCTTGTAATTTGGGTATTTTACTCTTGTAAAATATATTATCGTGCGACCGCTAAGAGATAAAGTTTACGGTGTTGTTAGCTTTTTCACTTGTGTAGTTAACGCCTCGAGCAAATATTTATCCGTGATTCATCATTCAATGTTTATGTAACGGCTCATGAGGTTTTTTAGTTCATAGGTGCATAATTTCTCCTTTTAAATAGGAACAAAGTTTTTCTTTAGGTAAAGTATTCTACCTATGCTGTGGAGGCAGGAAGTTATGAAGTTATACGAATATAAGTCATTTAAAAATTGTGCCGCTAATAAAATCATTTTAAGCTTTAAAGCGCTCGTAGTGTTTGTTAGAATCGAATACTTTAATCATCCAACCAGCTAAGTTAGTTTTACACGTGAAAAAATCATGATGAAATCGAATAAGGAACGATTGTGCGTACAAAGCATACTAAGTAGTACACTGTGCGACAAAATGCAGATAATTTAACATTTCATAAAAGCACCAAAAAGATTTTACTCTGTGACTGTACTTTTAAAAGTAAAATTGATATTATAATCTGTAGTTAACATTTTGTATACCTCGCGCCGGTACTGTACGGAAGTAGGGCAAGAGGGCCGTTTGACATGAAAGGAAACTCCGGGACTGTGGCAATGGCACACTGTAGAAAACGAGAGTGAAACTGTGGGAAGGTTAATTTAACTACGTCTGTCAAATTTAAATTAAAGTTCTGATCTATCGTGAGAAACTCCATTATCGGTTGTCGAATTGGTATTCACTATTTTTTGTAACGGTTTCGTAACCTGTTTTTAATTTTGTCATTATCATTGGCTTTTTGCGATGATTTGAAAATAAAGCCGCTTATCACAATATTTCCTAATTGTCCCAAAAGGGATTTTTTCTACGGAGAAATCAGTGGTCTTCGAAGACCTGCACCTAGAGGTCCTGGGTTTAATCTAGTCTAGTGTAATACAAATATAATAAGATTGTCTTTAGATACGAACTTGGTAATAAAAGGATATCTACTTATGAAGGTTTTCCCTTCACGTATTCATATTTTCATAGATACAATCTATACAATAATCTATATCTTCATCAAGTAACTCTACCACATTTAAGAAATTATTTTTTAAATTTATAACGGCATTTTGTTGTATAAAGTCAGTAGGCTCTTAAAAAACTATAATTAGAAAAGAGTGTTCACCTTGACTTATAAATAGTTTAAAATAAAATCACTTTTCCAAAATGAATTGCCTAGTTTTAATCGTGAAACTTTTAATATAACTCGTATAAACTTGACCTTGTTACGAAGAAGTATTTCACTTTATAAATAAATATGTTACGAACTAGAAATATGGTACTCACAATCATTTAAATAACATTTAATTTTGCGCGCACGTGTACTTTCGAACATAAAATAAATACTTCTTTCGTAAAAATATATTTTAAGAAAATAAAGGTTGTACACATAATTACTTACATTGTTAGATTTTATGTCTACAACGACCCTTGTTGGTTGTTCTAATTAGGGTGTCGTTAGCTTGGCTCGGGGACAGACTAAAAATACCTAAGTTTTTTAAAACGTTACATACAACAACGGTGATTGGACTGTACTTATTTTGATTATCTTGCATTTTCTACATGATTTTTTATTTAGCATTTTAATGGAACATGACAAAGCAATAACTCAGATTAAGTAAGAAATTATGATGTTTTTTTAATATGTGTGTAGTAATAACTTCAAAGGGCTCAAAGTTAGGATCATTTCGGTCCTTCCCAGAGTTTCCTGGTCAAAAACAATTTTAGAAAAGTTATGACATGCGGACTTGAAAACAGAGTAAAAGAAGAAAGTAAAGTAAAAATAAAAGTCGACGTCTATTTAATAGCCATAAGAGAATGTTACTTTAATGGCATTCACAAAACTGCGAACCGTAACTACGGCCGTTTATATTTCGTTCACTGTTAGGCTGCGTTCACAAGACGTGTGGCGCAGATAATAAATATTGCCTTGCGGCATCAAACACATACTGTGATTTTTTTCCGTTTACTGTGTACGGCTTTGCTGCACGCTACAATGCCAGCAAAAAATTACAAATTTGTTTATACATGCATCATTTATCGTCGGTCTCATATTGACCGCATACGTGCAAAAGATTGACCACATTAGCACCGCACGGATGCTGTACAATACACGTCGCTTCGCTCACCATGTGAGTAATTTGAATGTTATTTCCTAATAAATACTTCTCATATTTATTATTAATAAATTCTAGTACGCTATTACCATGGTATTCCACCGAGCAAAACCCGCAACAATTTTTTAGCGTCATCTGAACGCTAACCAAATTCCTTGCAATCATCGAAGCGCGCGATGTTTATGCTGTCATTACGTGAGGTTAAATAAATTAGGTAATATTATTGGTGGATTCCGCACTGGAGCAGCTTGGTAGAGTAAGCTCTAGGCCTCCTCAATTATGAAGAGAGAACCTTTTTCGATATCTCGCACGTTTCTTGTGGTTTCTCATTCACAAGCTTGGTTTTGGCGCAAATAAATTAGTATCCAACAAACGCGCCCTTACATTGGCTCACAATCGCACATTCATTGCCGCTTACTTCGTGACTACAAAAGGTTGAATGACAGAAATGGGACAAACAAGAATAGATATGTTGTCGTTTAACTTCCATTCATTGTGTATCAAAACGTTGTCAGTATTACAATAACAATGCTAATTGCATATAGCAGGGGTGGCCAACCGGTCGATCGCGATCGACTGGTCGATCGCGACAAGAAGTCAGTCGATCTTGGCAAGG
>DWKA01000585.1:0-15750 GCA_018249155.1 Panoquina ocola ocola
AATAATATTTATTATTTGATTTTAACATGAATTTTCATTGACCTATCGATTAAAGAGTATTTTTACAGATTATAATAATGCTCTCATTTGAATGTAATATGAAATAGGATTCACTTCTTAATAATTCATAACCTTAAATACCTATTTGTTTTATCGATATTATTTGATATTTTGTGTTTTTTGATTGCTTGTAAAAATCATGGACAGCTTCAAGAATGATTTAGGCGATTCACATATGTATGTCGACTCATGAAAACATCAATAACCAATTTCAAATATGACAAAATGGAATCGTTGCACAGGTAAATTTCAGTGACGTATTCTATCCGCTTAAAATATCGAATAGATCTATCTGAAATGGTTCTCATTACATATGTTAACAGTAAATCAACAGAATAGCGTGATGGGTCACGCTCTAAAAACCTTGTCATACGCATAGAAGGCCTTTGCTCCACAATTAACGATCGCAGCCTATTAATTTGCTTTACATTTAAAATTGTACTGAATTGTGTAGAAGCATCGTTGATAAACACGTATTTGTTTATTTTACAAATTGAAACGGGTGTGTATGAGTAGAGTATAGCTAATATAGTACCATAGCTAGTTTCTATGGTAGAGCTAAGTATGTATTATATAAATAAGTATGTATGTAAGTAAGCTTCTTGAATATGGAGTTCGTTAAATTGGATTAAATTTTAATTGATCATTGAATTTAAATCAAGGTAAGTAGTATTTACCGAAATGTTTATTCAAATCTGTTTGGTTTCGTATTAAAATTACCTATTCAAAGTTACCGATTTTATACTCGTGTTATGAAGTTATAATAATATGTTTACAACTGATTGGTCGATGGTCGGTACCTACTTGACTAGGTCGTTTGGTTAATTGATACTGGTCGGAAATGTTAATTAGCGTCTGTCATGTTGTATTAACATTATTTGCGGTGCTCATACAATACGACAATTTGTCATTGGAGAAACCTTTTTCATTCACTTTATATTCTAATAACAGGTAATTTAAAAAGTGATTTACGACCAAATGTCCCAGTACACCCGTCTAACAACCTAAGCTTGGTTAAAAATAACTTTTACTCAAAAGGCTCCTTAAATTCCTTAAGTTTCTTGTTTGCTTCATTGTTTGATTAAAGGTTTTTGTAACATCCACTCCCTAAGAAGTTTAAAAGAGGATGCCGGGCGAAAATTTATACAAGGTCTCGCCATTTTTTTAATTAGAGTAATTAAAAAATTACTTCCGAAAATACACTAACATCAGAAATTCTAAGGCAGAGATTTAATATTCGACGCTGAAAATTTAAAAAATGTTTAAGTAAATGCTAATTGGGACGAAAATTTGTTGTTATAAAATTATTACACTGTTAACGTAAGACGTTCGAACCTGATTTCTATTATTTTATGACAAGAAATATCAAGGTAAACTATATAAAAAGACAAACAGATACCTATTTTGTTGAAGTATTTCATTTTGTGACGTTGGGTGGACACTACACTATGAATATAACATCTTAAAAACTCACGACAAGTGCAACATGTGACAAAGAACAACATGTTAACAGCTGACAAAGGTGACGCACATAAAATTATATCTCACCTTAATACCTACCCACACTAAACAAACTATTTATAAGGTCCTGGTAAACAATTTAACCTATTTGACATTTTGATAAAATTATGTGAAATGTGTAGGACTGTAGGTGCCTGCGTGATTCTACTACAGTACATTGGGATTACACTTATCTACATTTTTTTCTAATAAGGGTAATTATATTAATATATAATATTTATATGAGAATTGCCCCTTTGTCTGTTGTTAACATGTCGTCCCTTATTTGTTATTTTTAGTTAAATAAAACCCTTCTAAACTTGTTACTAGTGCCGCTACTAAGGATTATACATATTTCCTGAAGGGTTACTAGTTTGGAATACGTGTAATGAAAATTATTAAAAACATCTCTTATCCTTTGTTTCTGCTACAATATTGCAAAGATTGATGTAGACATCTATTGCATATTCAGTTGTTATAAGTTCGAACTGGGAAGGTGATCAAGTGGTATTTATAAGAATTCTTCCGTGGAGGTTCGTTCAATGTATGAGTCAAACCGGTCGCTTAGTGACTTGCTCTACTAAGGACATTGTACTACTTTATTGAGCAGTCATGCATGACAAAAGAGAAATTAAATTGACATACAGCACTTTACACACTTCCTCTTTGTAAATATTACAATTTTACACTTGAAAGTTGTCTGCAGCTGGCGTTTTGATATCTATTATTTTGTAGACGAAGTACATATATCTGTACAGAAATAAAAATTATTGATCTGCTCTGATTGAAGCGAAATTATGCGATTATTATAGACTTCGGTTTCTTTGTCGATCACTGTTTTATCAACTGTAGTACTTAACAGATAACTTGGCAAGAATCTGAAAGAGACAGATGCGCAGATTTATTTTTTCTAAAAACTATTTATTTTCTAAAAAGACAACTTCTGCGCATCTCACCGTCTCTATCAGACTCTTGATAAGTCACGTGCCAAGTACTATTAGTTCTCAACGATATCCTTGTTGATAGAAGGAAATCTAGAAATGTGTGAAAAAGTATGAAGTACCTACGCTATAAAGATATGCAAGCTATTTTATTAGCGCTTTATAGGATTTTAGGAATACGGCGCGGTGGATCAACTGCGGTAAAAAGCTCCTCAAGCGGAAAAGAGTTATAGTGAAGGTTTTTATACCAGGAAATTGAATACATAGGATTACTAGGGTTGAGAGATTTTCAAGAGCGAAGGGATCGAAGACATACTATTTAAATTTCTAACCACTTCTGATTTATCCCTTTCCTCGGATGTAGCTCGCAAAATGTAGTAGTTAAGATTTTTTCGTCGTTTGTCGTTAAAGTGTGTCGAAAACTTTTGGATAATATAAACATTTATAACGACACTTATCTAATAATTCTCTATCAAATGACATTACAGCTAGTTCGCTGTGTGTGGTATACTCATGAATAAGAATGGAGCACGATTTTAGAATTGCCGTCAGATTTTTTTATTTCTTAGCTTACAAACTGCTCTCTCAGTCAGACGCGGTGAAACACAACATTCACTGGTGGCCATTATTATAAATTTCGACCTGGACGATGGTTTTAACGACATCCGTCTGCAGTTTACGGCCAGTATTAAAAAACTGTAGATGATTCTTTGGTCCGCAAGATACGCAAAGTCATCATCCTTTTGAAATATAATGATGGCCATTTAAAACCTTTTGAACTGAAATTTTTTATCATTGTGACATTTTTGATGCCTCACCGTTACTTAATAAAATTTTATGAATACATATACAATAAAGATATTATGATTTAATTTCATATTTTTTATTACAATTGGACATTTATGCCCACTGCTAGATGCTTAGGCCTAATAAAATAAAAATAATATGATTGGAATCTTACACAATAATATTTATGGGCTATCATTTTGACGCAACAAACATATTAGGTGATTATGATTCTAATAACTTTAGATTTAGAATTTATATAATCAACAACAGACAAGAATACAACGGTGACGAAAACAAATTTCTAAAGTAGAAAAACGTTTCAAGATCTGCCCTGCATCTTAAAAACTGTTAAGCCTAAAGGCGCTGTCCTATTGCCATCGCTTGTACGATGCTGCGATGCGATTTCATAGTGACGCACGACGTTGCACTATGACATTGCATCGCAGCATCGTACGAGCGATGGCAATAGGACAGCGCCTAAGGGTGAGTTTAAGTTTTGTGAGTATGGTTTTAGTTGCAAGCGCGTTGTTGTATCGTATTTTTTTGGTTTTCGAAATGGAAAATAAGTAGAAGTGAGATTTTGTTAAAATTTACTTTGGTAATGTAATTTACATAATGTAATGAAGTGTGTGTAATGTAAGTCAGTTAGTTAGCAGGTAGCTGTGACTGATATTTGGGGATATAAATTTTATTGTTATTAGACAATGTATAGGACAAGGTAAAAAAAAGGTAAAAAACAACAAAACCTAGAGATTGCAGACAGATATTAATCCTAACTAACTTTTATAAAGGCATCACAATAATACACTTAGGTATATCAATAATAATCTATCACATTTACCATCATTTCAATGTATAAATAATAGATGGAACATAACTTGGCAAAAGTCTGAAAGAGATCTTGGCATCTGTCTCTTTCAGACTCTCGCCAAGTTACATATCAACTACACATTCATAACAAAAAAAAAATTTTTTAGAGAACCTTTCTTCATCACAACCCACCTCATTCTGCGACAGCTCCAATCCACTCAAGACCTGGTCGAGGTGGAACTCCTGCACGGGCATCTTCCTGGCTTCAGAGAAGGTGAGGTGCCGCAGCAGGACATTCGCACCGAACGTCAACGCGTCCATATCTTCAGTCGCCGCTGCGAATACCTTGCCTGCCTTCACCTGGAGAAATTGAGCTTACTCTTAAACGAGATTATGTGTCATCATCATTAGAACAAAATTATAGGGAGACACATAAATAGTTGCTAGAAATCGAATCCCGAACCCTCTGAATCGTGATAGCAACCATTTCGCTACATCCTACTAATATTATATCGATGTGTGTGCCAAATTTCATGAAAATCGGTTCGGCAGTTTATGCGTGAAGGAGTAACAAACAAACATACAAACTTTCTTATGTTGTTTTTTCTTCTGCGAAGTGAAAAGTTCCATGTTATTATCTATTGTGATCTATACCAACCAAGGCAGCGCATTGTGCCTCTGCCTCGCACGGCGCCTCCACGACGGGCACGCCCATCAGCTTGAGTAGCTCTCTGGCCTCCTCACCGTGTTGTCTCGTCACCTTCACCAGTCGCCGGTTGAACTTGTCTATGGATGCCTGGTCACCTAGAATATTTAGTATATGAAAGAATTAATACATGAATATTTAGTAATTTTTAAGATCAATGTAGTCATGGACGAGGAATTTGGCAAGACATAGAAAGAGATATTAGATGTGCAGAAGTTGTTTTGCTCTGCCTTTTGTTCTGCATATCTAACTGTCTCTGTCAGATTCTTGTCAAGTTCCTTGCCCATGACTGTAACTTTAGTGTATTAAAAATATATTATAGGCACAACTATCACATCATGTACAATAACTCCTACAAAAAAAAGAATTACCAGCTTCCGTAGCCTTCTGCAACTCTTTCTCCGCCTCCTCTCTCCTCTCGGCTCTCTTGTTCAGCTGGTGAGACTTCATCTCCGGTGGCTTCCCGTCGAACACATACACTGGCTTGATACCGTTCTCTACCAGTCTGATGGTCCGGTAGAATGTGCCCATGAGGTGTGAGGTTGTCTCTCCATCCACTGAGGTTAATTGAGCACCTGGATAGGAAAAAATTGAGATACTTGTAATAGGCTTTAAATCTGATATCATAGGTTAGCTAAGTTGTCTCAATTTTAAGTAACCATTTAAAGGTATATAAGACAGACAGACAGATAATGCTTTCTTGTTTGCACACCAACATAGAATATACAGATATTATAAAAAAATAGGTAAATACAAAAGAACAGGCAGAATCCTTAACTATTTAAGGTAATATTAAAATGTAAACTTACCTTCACTTCTAACAGCTATCAAGAACTGGTACAAGCTCATAGATGCATCAATAGCTATTTTGCGACCTGGAACCAATTTTTATTTACTTAATTAATTATTTTTTTTACTTCAAGTAAGTAGGCTAAAGCCGCTAAATAATTAATATACATCATGTACTATTTTTTAGTGTTCTCAAAGGTACATGAAGTCTGCCAATCTGCACTTGGCGAGCGTGGTTGACTATTGTTACTATTATCTCACATTGTAGGAGGAGAATTAATTTAAGAGCCATCAACATATTAGAGTACAAGTCTTAATTTAACCTAACACAAAACACATTGTCAACATGTTGATGGCCAAAAAGACAAATACATTATTTGTGGCTCTAAAACAAATATTCGTAGTTCATCTGATACACTAGTAAGGCTATTAGCATCATTCTATAGTTTATTTTGTAAGAGTTAAGGCGAAAAAACAAGCAGTCTTTAACTTACATACGGTTCATAATATTTACAATTATTGTGCAGACTTGATGTTAAAATAGGTGCCTGTGAAAGCATAATAATATTTACATACCAAAATAATTCTTGATTTCCAGTTCTTTGACTGCCTGGGGAGCTATATCGGCTATCAACTTGGAGAGGCCTAAAATACCCATGATGTGATTACTAAATAATTTGAATTTATTGTATTATTAATGTAATCACTGACTATTCTGTTAAATTCATAAATTAACAATGCTGAATACACAATTTATTGATTAAACGAATCCGGAGTCAACATGGTTGAATGAACAGATTGGGTGTTTTGTTTTTGGCGGTATTTCTGACATTTCAGTTCATTTCACGACGTTTTGATGTGGACGTTTGACGTTTGTATGGTTGTTTTTTTTATTATGTAGTGAAGTTGTCAATTGTCATGCGTATGAAATATCGATATTATCAAATCGATTTGAAGAAATAAAGAAAGCAACTTTACTGCCGTACATTAAAATACTATTCTATAAACAGTCTGAAGTAGTTTTCTTATTATAAACAATAATGTGACACAAGGTGGCCGGGTGATTCAATCTTTAAATAAAGTTATGAATTTGCGAATACGATATTTTGTGCAATACATTAATTTTTAGTCACTGAATATTGCTACTGTTTTTTTGGTATAACGTCAATTCATATTTGTTATCTGCGCTTAGATATTGACTCAACGAAACTTCTTGTATTGACTTGAATACAAAGAGGGCGTAGGTAGGAATAGGCAAGTGTAAGGCTAAACGAAAGTTGTTTATTTTGCGCGATTTATAAAAATGGGGAGCTTTTTATCAATAAATTTGGAGGAAAGCTACAAGAGAAATGAAAAATTTCTACAAAGCCTCAATGAAATTGCGGTAAGAATAAAATAAGCATATAAAATGTTTAATCATCATATTTTTATAATAATTTTGATTTTATTACTGGTGTTTCTTTTAGATGGATAGACAAATTCATTTGCAAAATCAGATGGCTGAAAGACAAAGAGCTTTGGCGATTGCAAGAAGTAGAGATATATTTCTCTGGTTTAGTGCATTTTATGTTACGTCTACCGTAGGCCTTCTTACCGGGTAAGTTACTCGTATCATTTGGGTAAATATTGAATGTTTTTTTATCATCTTAGATTTTTCTGAATTATTTGTTCAGCTATTAAAGTTTTATTGAATATTATTTTCCTCATATTAAGTTATCAACATTATTTAGTGGATAAATTTTATTTTTCCTCGTTGTTAACATAATAGCTTTTAACTATTATTAAGAGTAAAGTTCAATGTCAATGACTGGTTGGTAATTCTATAACACTGATTTATTATTTTAATATATTTTTTTTTTAATTTATACGAATAATTATTAGTGGAGGTCCTAAAGGGTGTTAGTTTTAGGGGGCACCGAAATGAGTTTAGCAAACTTTTTTTCAAGGAAGTAACCTTTGAAAATAAAATTTTATATTTAGGAAGGGTCATTTTGATCTCGCAACACCCCAATATTGTGATAGAAATATACTTGCGAGAACCTAGGTATATATTATGATAATATGTACATATGTATAATATGTACATATGTATAATAGGTACATATGTATAATAGGTACATGTCAACTTATATACGTTAATAGCAAAGTAGGTAAACGCCTTTTCTGGCTATTAATACATCTAAATTGACCACTAGTGTAAAAAAAAATCGCTTCCATTCTTCGCGGGGCACGTAAAGCCTTTGCTCCGTTGTTATCATTACATAAATTTCCGATACTTAAGTTAGCCACTATGCCACTAATCCCTCCAAGCCACACTGGAGCACACATACAGCTTGTTGGATTATACACTAAGCCTTCTTAATTACGAAGAGAGACACATACCCTGTATTTAGCTACAAATGAATCCAGTACCTACACAGCAGAGTAGAGTAAATATTCTAAGTTGATACCAATTCAAGGCTATTTTATTACAAAGTACGATAAAATGTGGTTAACCAGTGAGCAGTTGACATTACGCCTAATATACGTCTATATGCAATTTACTTAAATATAGACGTAAGTCTACTATTTGAAGTATGTAGTCGCAAGTTGTTATTTCTAAGGCCGCTACCGTCTTAACGTACGTAATTGTCAAGTATGTATTATAAAACTTAATTATTTTCAACTTCAACACTAAAAGGTCGGTTAATTGTAGGAAACGATCATCATCACCATCAGATGCTAATTTAGGTTATAGAGATTATGATTATTTACAATGGATTATAATGACAAGAAAGGGGATTCATGGCCTTCATCCATCTTCAGTTCAAACCTAAATCTTAATCTAGAAATACGAAGACAAATCGCTTTTCTGTGATGTACTGCAAATAACATTTTTAATATTTTTATACACCAAATAATTGGCGATAGCTGCAATTGTTTCTAGAAAACGCTGGATTATGTGCCATACAGCATAATCTAGTAGGTATACATAATTATACTTATTCAGTTACTCATGCAGTGTTGAGCATTTAAGGATCAAGATACTTACAATTCTCCTTATCGATTGTAAAACATGTATATGGAATCAATATTAAAAAGATAAATGAAATTTAGCTAATACGGACGGTAGCTACGTCTAGATTTATTTTCAATCTATTTAATGTGCCTTTTTCTCCGTAGTGCTGAAGTTTGAAGGTGAACGGAAAAATATATTTCATCAACTCGTAATTTATTTTGGCAAAGACTGAAATTTCGTGTTCTTCGTTTGAGAATTGAAATAAAATACCCTGCATTGGGTTTAAGTCTTCATTCAATTTAAGATAGCTTATCTATTACCTAAATAGAATTTGGCAGAGTAGCGTCTTGCGCAGGTTTTGTAGAGTATAATAAACTTTTTTAATTTGACTAATACCAAAGATATAACGATGTGAATAGGTAAATTTAATAAAACAATGGTGTGTACTAATCCTGGTACTAATCGTAGACCTTGTAACACAGCTGTATGTTAATTATACTTCCAGATAAATTAGGGTTATCGGGTTCCGATGTCGCGTTCAGTATATACCTACAACACAAATAATAAATCACACCAGCGGGAAATCGAACCCAAGATCTCCTACTTTCCAGACACACGATGTAAAACATCCTTGTGCTTAAGTGTGTAGTTATTCAAATACTCAGTGAATATAACAAATATATAAAAATAAGTAACATACGTTTTTAATTTAGTTTCAGACGAACAAAACGGCCATACCTGTTAGTCCCACTGATTCCACTGACGTTTTTTGACCTGTACTACTGGGATCTCGCTTATGGAAACAAATTGCATAGAATCAGGAGTAAGTATAAGTTTTAAAAACATCACGGAAATAGAAATGTGGATTGCCAATAAACATTATACAGAAATTTAATTTACTTTAAGCATAATACGGAAACTCATTAATATGTCAAGATATTTTGTTTTAAAATTATAGCATTATATTTACGATTTATATTATAAACACTGTAGGTACGTTTCATCAAAAAAGTACTTAAAATAAAATAATGTACAATTATTCACAATACTGTTACAGAATAAATAAAATAAAATAAATTAACGCACCGAATTAACTTCATTATAGCGTTTCTACATTAAGTAGTATCTATAATTAAGTTCCATTTTCGATTTCAGTGGAAGCAGAGCATATCATGACCCACGAGGCTGATATGTTGGAGACGCCATGTGGCTTACCAACTCCATCTTCAGTGGATCAGAGCCGATTGGACGCGGAAGAAAAGAAAAAAATCCACCCTCCGTTACCTTAAATGTTCAAACGTTAAAAAAATCTATATGTTCAGGAGTGTGCCTTCTGTTTTTGATGCGGTAGGCAATTTGGAGAATAGGATAAGTGTTTGCCAATAAATTATGTGATGTTCGATATTTTTAAATGTTTGACGTTCGATAATATCATTAGATGTAGACCGTTGGAAGTATTAATAGATTAATGGTGACATTGGAGTTGGAGTTTCACGTGAATTATCACGTCAAATTTTGGATATTACAGTTCATCGAATGTTTTGCCTTAAAAAGTATAAATTAACTCGTAAAATTAATACTTACTTAATTATACACCATTAAAATTACGAGGCATGCAAAATTAATAAATAATAATTTAACTTGATTTGCTTTATTAATATTAAATAAGCTAAAGTAATTTATTTTGTTTAATGTGCATACAATTAGCAGCGATTATTTGTCAATAAACAAATTATCTAAAAAGATTGACTCAAGTACTTATTGAAAGTGTAATTTCACACAAAACTTAACTATTTATACTAATTCAATTATTACTGTAACAGTATTAGATGTCAAATTAAATGAGATATTGTGGCTGTTCCTAATAATTATTCTTAAGATGTTCTAAATAGTATAGTAAAGTTTTAACAAACTTTTCAAGTCATGTGATGTGTACACCAAACTTTTAATTATAAAATATGTGTTCAATACACAGTGGCATTACTAGTAAAGATAAAATTTACTTAATGATAATAATATTCTATGAACTTAAAGAAGTTTAAATAATAATGTTGTTTCTAATATTCCATTTAATCTAATATATAAAATTTCCGTGTCACAGTGTTAGTTACCGTACTTCTCCTAAACGGCTGGACCGATTTGTATGAAATTTTGTGTGCATATCGGGTGCGTCTGAGAATCGGCCAACATCTATTTTTCGTACCCCTAAGTGATAAGGGTTGTTCACCCTTAAATTTTTTTTTTACTTTTTTGATGAAATTTTTTGTTTTTATTTTTTTTAATTTGGCATTAAAAAATACGTAATTTTCAATAGTAATTTTTCCCGAAGCAAAGCGAGGGCGGGCAGCTAGTATACCTATAAACTTTGAATCAAAGTTAATATGTTGTAAAATAACTAATGAGTATGTAACTTTGTAATACAATGTATTATCATTGCTTTATAAAGAAATTGATATTGCTTTCAAGTACTTTCATTTGAATTTAATTTACTTGGAGCTGCTTTTTAGAAAGACTATCAGGTACTTAAACAATTCTATTAAACTTTATAAGGTACTCATTTTGAATGTATTTAAATTGTTATTACTTAGAAGTACTTTGATTTCAATTTAAATTACTTGGAGCTGCTTGTTAGAAAGAGTATCAGGCACTTAAACAATTCTGTATAACTTTATTACTCACTTTGTATATGGCTGTTAAGTTTATAATGATGTTAATATTATATTTTATGGTTATGTGCAACATTCCTGGTCAGTTACCACTTTTTTTCAGCTGGCAGATCACTGACACTAATGGTGTTACTGATACGGTACCATTGAGTGGCTCGTCCACTTTTTGATAATTAAAACAAAATAAAAGTTCCATGTACTTAATTGCAAAATGTAACTAACATTCCTTGCGTCCAATGTTGAGTAAATTCAAAGATAATTCCTAATAATATCATACATAATACAATGTTCCTGAATGATTTGGTAACGGTGTTTGAATATTGATTATTTTATAGTGGCTTGTTTTTTGTTTCGGTAGTTTAAGTTTTGGTTGTTTTCGTTAAGTTGAATAAATTAAAATATTTTGGTTCATTTTCTACAACTTTACAGTATCGTATCTTAAGTTGCATTCCAATATTTACTGAAAAATATTTTTATAGTAGGTATGATATTTTTTGTTTTATTCATTTTAGAATTAAGGAAAATCACGCAGTTTTACAACTTAATATGATAAATATTAGGATATATTAAAATGTATTAAAATCTCAAATCGATGTGTATTATCTTTGTTATTCTATTAAAATAAATTGTATTAGTACATTTTGTTTTTCATTTTTCATAGTAGTCAGACTTTATTAAATACACTAATAAAGATCGACGAATTCACCAATATAAAAAATAACGAAATTATCATGAGAACGAATTTTAAGCTTTGTTAAACAACATCATGGACCTAAGTTATTTTAAGTCATATTTTAACATCTCAAAAAGAAAAAATACTTATTTTCAATTATTATAAAAATACAAGCTGTATACTCAAGTAGTTACTAAAATCGATATTAATTTATTCATAATTGTTATCGATTAAACAATTCATACTGTTGGTACTATTGCATCACTACAGTTGACAGTTGGTTGTTATGGCAACGGTATTCTTGTTTGGGCGCCGTAAACAAATGAAGTGTGGTCGCAAAGCAAACGTGGTCATATTTCAGTGGATTATAAAAACATTATTTCAAACATTATATCGAGAATAAAATAATTATGGAACTTGTGCGATATTACTGGAGTTTTGTAAGTATGAAATGTTTATGATATTACGTTAGAAATATTACGAATTGTTCCCGTATGTAAATTATTTAAATCCGTGTTATCGATTTATTTCCCGTTGCTTAGACTCAATAATGCTCAACATTTAATTAGATCGTGCATCGATATCTCAACCTACGAAGCTAATTCAATTCGAATTAAAAACAAATCCAGTAATGATATGAGATGATGATATTATTATTGAGGGAAATTTTGGGATTGATACATATAAAATAAATTATTTAATTTTATTATTCCTTTAGTATCTACACTAATATAATAAAGCTAAGAGTTTGTTTGTTTCCTTGCACACGCTAATCTCAGGAACTACTGGTCCGATTTGAAAAAATCCTTCAGTGTTAGATAGCCCATTTATTGAGGAAGGCTATATTACACTAGGATGAAAAAGAGATGTTCTTCCCGAGGCAAAGCGGGGGCGGGCAGCTAGTACCTACTTACATAAAAAGTTTCGTATTACACATCTTTATCATTATTTCTACCCTGACGATACAATTAGAATTACGATTCGCAAACTTTTGAAACAATTAGAATTAAGATTCGCAAACTTTTGCCAACCCTACGCTACGCCCCGATCCCTTACAGCCAAATCGATAAAATTTAAAATTAAGGTCATCCCGATTTGCTATTCAAATTAGCAATTGATTGTTCCCAATTTACATAGTTATTGCTTTGGATGCTTGCGAATTGGCCGCAACATGATATCCGATTTATTCCAGACACGAGATTAAAATTTGAGGGTATACGTCACTGTATACATTTAGGTACAATGAGTCAGAATTACCAGAATCATCAGAGTCATCAGAATGCCAAACGAGAAGACCAAAAACGTAAAGATGTTCAAGAACAGGCACAAAAGAAAAGTCCAGAAAAAAACATGTCTGAAATCGACGAGCACATTCTCAAACGGTTCGATATTCGAAAGCGGTTGGGTAAAGGCGCTTATGGGATCGTGTGGAAAGCAATCGATAAAAAAACTAAGGAAGTTGTGGCGATCAAGAAGATTTTCGATGCGTTCAGGAACCAGACGGATGCTCAACGGACGTTTAGGGAGATTATATTCTTGCAGTCGTTTCGTAACCATCCCAATATTGTCAAGTTGCACAGCATACACAGGTAACTTTTTAATTTTTTTCGGGTTTTCACGACCAATTTAGCAGGTATAGAATTTTAGGTTCCTGAACCCAGTGGCATGAGTTCAAAACCTGCACACACCTCTATTTTCAAAAAGTCATGTGAATTGGGTACAAGTCAGTCATTTGCTTTGGTGAACGAAATCGTGAGGAAACCTGCACACCTGAGAGTTCTCCATAATAATCTCAAAGGTGTGTGAAGTCTGCAAATCCGGCGCTGGGCAGCGTGGTGAACTAACGCCTGTAAGGATTTATTTAACCACCTTTACGATTACCACTCAATTACCCATACTTCGATCAGTAGAATTCAAATTCCCGTGCAGTTTCATACTTCACAAGTACTTATAATGTCTCTAAAATACTCCCACAAAACTCAAAGCCCAATTGTAATATATATATTATCAACAACAAACAATAACAACAACAACAAACAAACAAACAACAGCAACAAACAACAAATTTTTTTTACAACAACAACATTTTTCCTTTTTTTTCCACGACCGCCAGAGCCCTCAACAACCGCGACATCTACCTCGGCTTCGAGTACATGGAGACGGACCTGCACAACGTGATCAAGCGTGGCAACATCCTCAAGGACATCCACAAGCGGTACATCATGTACCAGATGCTGAAGGCCACCAAGTACATCCACTCGGGGAACGTGATCCACAGGGACCAGAAGCCGAGCAATGTGCTTATTGATAGCGCGTGCAGGTTTGTAACCAGTTCTGAGGAAAGCTATCTGAAATGAAGCTAACGAAACACAATCTGAATATGTTATCAAAGAACATAATAACATTACCATTACACGCATAAATCATACTTTCCCTCTTCATTTTATTAATATTTTAACCTGAACTTTACTGAACTTTCAAAAGGGAATGATGAGTCTTTTTTATATTTTTCATGTTCATGATAAGATTTCCGATAATATCCCACCATTAACCGATAATGGCCCACCATAGAGCACTGGTCTGTCCTCGTAACAGTCGAGGCCTATATAACAACCGGGACCGACAGCTTATTGTGCGCTAAGAGGTACGGAAGCGCTCAAGAAACTTTTCCACTTGCGCTCTACTTCTAACTAGCGATCTAATCTTACATATGTACAGGCAAAGTATGTGTTACCAATATTATTTTCTTAAGGGTGAAGCTGGCAGATTTCGGCTTAGCTCGGTCGGTGTCATCAATGTATTCTGGTGGAGAAGACGGTGCTGATCCGTGCCTCACTGACTACGTCGCGACCAGGTGGTACCGAGCGCCCGAGATACTCATCGCCAGCAAGAAGTGAGTAGAGGAAAATAGGTTTTATTACAGTGGTATAAGAGCGGGATTTAGTGACAGTCTTGGTGGTTGGTTGCCATGGACTTGAGTGGACGTTGCGTTTAAAAGAATAGGGAGGAAAGAAATAAAGGAAGATAAAAGCGCTATCTCAAGCCTCTAGTCCTTAAGCAGTTGACTTGGGTAAGAGGTATTCTAGGCATGAAGACTTCACAGTACTCCACAGTAAATATAAAGTAATTAGTGTGAGTGCGACCCTTACTTTGTCCCTTTAAACCTGACGTCAATTTGCGATGGTAACTTTATCTCGATGGAGTTAATTTAAGGACTGCTCAATGAGAAACCCGACTTTTACAGTTAATCCTACAATGATCATAAGAACATTGACCTATCCAACAAGTTCATGGCCTATCCTTTCAGTTACACCAAGGGCATAGACATGTGGTCGCTCGGCTGCATCCTGGGAGAGATGCTGACAGGCAAGCCATTATTCCCGGGGACATCCACCGTCAACCAGGTGGAGACGATCATGACCGCTCTCCCGAGACCTTCACCTGAAGGTAAGTAACTTATGTCCGCTTACTTAACAGCTTACTATTTTCAAAGATCACTAACTGGTCGATTACCTACTAACAAGATTACCCTGTACTAACAATCTTAATGTCCACAGTCCTTACTAACGAATAATACCTAACAACTGATATTCATAACTATAACCATCTTATACTAACTACAATCTCTTTTATTATCCTTTTCGAAGTTGGTCCTAGGTGTCCATGGGCTGCAGGGGATGGTGGCACTGTCAGCTCTTACAATCCAAGAATATGGGAAATCCGTAAAACTATAATACACTCATGGGCAAGGAACTTGGCAAGACGTAGAAAGAGACATTAAGTGGGCGGAAGTCATTTTTCTCTGCTTTTTGTTCTGC
>DWKA01000586.1:0-15709 GCA_018249155.1 Panoquina ocola ocola
CACCCCCAAGGGGATAAAATAGGGGATGAAAGTTAATACTCTTAACGCGAGCGAAGCCGCGAGCAAAAGCTAGTTCTTTATAACTTTCTTCTAAAAATCCTCAATATGACCCTAAAATTTATGGAGAGGACTAATCTTAAAAGAAGTTTGGTAGGTATTGTCCGGTACGTAGAAGGCCCAGGAATAACAAAAGGACCAATGGCTAATGGCTATACCCTCGTTCGTTGTTCAACATGGATCGCCGTATGCAGATTAGGCAATTAGATCGTAGCCAAGCGCTACCCTATTAAATGTAAAAAAAAAATTGGGCAGAAACAAAGGTAGAAAGATGAAATCCTATAAATACCTATTCTATTTATTATTATTGTTTACGTACTTATTCAAAGTTTGATTACCAGCCATTTTGATAACCTACATCGAATGAATTAAGTAGTGCCCATGTTTTTAGTATAGGTTTACGCTAGTAATAGTTTCTCTATGGTATAGGTATTAAAACATAAATAAAATTCATCCTATAACAACATAAGCACAACACAAGCTTACCAAACCGCGCATAATTAGGTGTATTCGGAGAAACTTTGATTCATATTTTGAATATTAACTTTACTGGAGCATCCGTATGAAAATGTAAACTAATTAACGAATATGGGATAAGTAAACATGATGCTAAAGATTTTAATATTTTTATTATTTTTATTATCTATACTTTTATAGACTGTTATGATATTGGCTATAAAAAATTGTAGTAGGTAAGTATCACAAGTTGTACACATTTTACATAACCAAGGCTCGAATCACCTACTTATGTTGTACCTAAGGCTTTTTAGAAAGTTTTGGGAAAAAAATTACTATTCATGTAAAACACTGGCGCGTGACTGGCGCCTAAAAGCAAACTAACCATAGGTATGTTATAATATATTCACTGACCTCTAATTAAGCTAGTATAGGTATTATTATAATCAACTTTTAATTTAGGGAAATCTTACAGTGAACTACTTAACACACAAGTGTATAATTTACTTCTACTAATATACAGAAACTAGTGACCCGCCCTCGCTTCGCTTCGGGAAAAAAATCTCCTATTCATCTTAGCGTGATGTTATATAACCTATAGCCTTTTATTTTATTTTATATTTTTAATTTTTGAAATCGGACCAGTAGTTCCTGAGATTAGCGCCTTCAATCAAACAAACAAACAAACTCTTCAGCTTTATAATATTAGTATAGATAGTATAGATTTGTAACCGTGTAACCAGAGTATTAGCTCTCAACCTTACCGTACAATGCGCTATCCCTCCATTACTTAATTTCAAATACCTATTCGAGGATTTTCTTCATGTCATCTCTTCGAAGTTTTTCCACAGTTTCAGTTAATCCACTTCGGCATCCGAACGCACGACAGCTTGACGCCGTTTAAAGCGACACGACAATAAATCTTTTACATTTAATTTGAATAATTACACAATTAGCTCTTTGTTGGCGCCCGTTGATTTATTGTTTGTGCCGCTTTAAGTTTTCTTCGGCGGGCCACTGTCGATTGTTCAGTTACGCGGTTTATTTTCTTTGGAACTTTATGCCAACGCACATCTAAAAACTTTATAGACGAATGGCATGTGCCGGGGCAACCTTGCTTCCGTTTTGAATGAAACTATTTTCTGATTGAATTTTCAAATCTCAAAATTTTCGATCTAAGTTCGCAATTGAATCGAGAAAAAATATTTAGCCGAGTACCGTAAATATCTGCGATCTACATAATTAAGTGACTCATAAAATTAATTCAAGACGCTGATATTTCAAACGGTATACCTAAGAAAACTGCTCGATGTGCGAGAAAATCGCAAGTTGCAACCAAACAACTGCGTCAAACGTATTTACTATTTATACAATTTGAAGACAACAGCTGCAGCGGGCGACCGTATCGCGTGTGCCTGCTGCCTGCTCTGTCCGTGGGCGTCTGCGAAGTACCGCATACCGTGATGCGGTGATGCCGTCGGGTTAAATCGCGGCGGGACGGGCACGGGACGGGGACGTGAAACCTAATAAAACCGGTTATGGACCCTACGTGACGCGTGCTCGTATAATGAGTTTTCGGTAAAAGCCATTAGAGATGTACAAAACTATATCGATATAAGATATTTTCTGTCACAGCTCACGGTTCTGTCGGTGACATTGTTGATGCGTGTTAGTATTAGCTACGATAAAATGAAGCGATGTTCCATCAATCAGTGCCTTTTACTTTCAAGAAGCTTGGAACGGAAAAAGTAGACTAATAAAAAGCGGAACATTCATACATTTGTCAATAATGTTCAACGTAGCCCGTAGGTAACAAGGAACTCAATTGAATGAAACTTTAAGTGATTGTTATTAGGTTCATTATTCGAACAAAGTTCTCCGCCAAAGAGGATTCCTTGGTTTGTATCATAGATTGGATTGTTTCAATACGTCTCGGAACATTTTACTTGTATAAAATTTTCATAGCTTTTAGATAGGTACCGAAGTCCCTTGGTATATTATGTTTATAATATTCAGTCAGGTGATTCTAAGTCAAAAAAAATCTGTGTGCTTTTAGATACATACCTAAATAGAACTTATCCGTTGAACTCATGTGCAATGCTCAGCACATCACTTTACGCTAAGGAAGTAATTAATATAAGAGAATCATATATTTTTTAATACAATAGCAACTGCGCAGCGTGGTCACCGGAGATTTGTCAAATGAAAATGTTCTTTACTTGTGGAGTTTATACATTACGATATTATGCGATTGATTAAACGCGCTCACTTGATAGCTAAACCCCACAATTCGCTGGGAGTTGTATCACCAAATATAAATCGTGCAATCTAGCGGACCGCCGCCGCGCCTGCGGTAAGGCAGCTCTGCTCCTAACTACAATATTTATGACGCAGCAGTATTGCTAACAGAAAGGGTAATCTATCTTCGATCCGGCACAAGGGCACCGAGAGCGTTCCGGACATAATTGACGATCTACGCGAGTTCCAAACACATTTTTTTTGTTGCCTTCGATCTTAATCTGTGCTCCGAACAGTGAACGTGTCTCGGACGCTCTCGATCCCGTGATACATACTTCGATGTTGTGTGGGCGGTGGAATGTTTGTGGTTTTATGGATTATGTTACAAATTGTTAATCTAACTTTCTACGATGAATCCCGGCTAACAAACTGGTACAACTTGGACAAGTCGGTGAGCAAGAAGCAGGAGGTAGATTTATACTTGTTTCCCTCTAACTAAAGCTTACTGTTCATGTTTTTTTCAGTGAGTTTCAATGCGAGGTGTATTAGGTGACATAATACATAGGTACCATCAATTGTTGGACGTGTTGTTAAATACCGGGGTAAAGTAAATTAGTTTAGTATGTATCCAATTCGGGAATATAAATTATCATCTGGTTTTGATTACTCAGATCTGTTACCAATATATCGATGGATTATAACTTTCATAACATCGTGTGAAGAATAATGCATCCGAAGTCCGAAGCTTTCACTGCGCTGTTTGCAGTTGGAAACCTTTCTATTAGCAGGTCGCGGCTCCGGGCGGGCGCGGGCGGGCGCGGGCGGCCGGGCGGCCGTGTGTTTGTCGTTTCAATTTTAAAAGGCCCTTTGACGGGGCTAACAGCGGCTAACTTAACATTCCCGGCGTGCCGCGGACGTGCGACCGACTGCGGCACCGGCACCGGCGCGCCGCGCGGCTCTCGCCCTCCCTCCGGTTACGCGATTAACTTATTTTGGTTCTTGTTTCCTCTTTGTTTTCATAGAACAATGGCCGCGGTATTGTTGTGACCGTCAACCGAGGTGTAGGTCGAGTTGCGGAACCGTTTCACGTAACTTGTTAAAGGATTTTTATAAAGTCTATAGGTATAGGGATGTTTCAAAGTGTTGCGTAGGTTGTGATGTTTACGTAACAAGACTTTATTGCTGCAAGGGGATATTCGATAATTGTTAGAACCCCCATTTTTTTGATACTGGTCAATAAAATTATTTGTTGTTTTTACTAAGAAAACGGTTAGAGAAATAAAAAAAATTAACAGATTTGTCCTACAAATATTGGATTCATTTAGTTTAAATTATATTAGTAGTAGGTACGTGCCTAAATTGGTTTTAGTATTCAATCTGTTAGTGCTATGTTTATAAGGCATTTAACAATATAATAGACGTATATTGTATCGTGTGTGGGTAACAACAGGTCAATCCGAGCGCACCCCACACGCCAGTAGACGTGGACTCTGCAACCCTTTGAGCACACGAGCCCAGCGAATCCCTAATAGCTTTCCGCCAAATTAGCCGCGTCGGATCGCGTGGCAGATGCGAGTTCTTCCGCTTTGATTAAACCTTGATTGTGGTCTGTCACTCCGAATGTCGTCACGAGGTCCTCTCTTGATGGTTGCGGCTCTCATTGAATTTATATTTTTGTCCGAGTCTTTATGGATTGGCGAATGTTTACTTTGTTTGGCTTAACTTTATTTCTGACTAAAACTTTGTGTTTTGCTAAAGTTACTTCAAGTACGTTAATGATTTCAAATGTTAAAACAGGAGAGGTTTCTCCCTTATCGTACTCACCTATATATGTATATGCCAGTTTTATTTGTGTTCGACAACTATGACAGAGGGTACCCGATAGTTGCATTAGTCTGCGCGGTACCGAATTCAATTCCTCCCCCGCGATCGCAGTAGTACTTTCTTCCTGTATTGGTGTCAAATCGAGGGCATCATAATTGACGTTTGATGTTTGCTCGCCCCGAGCGAGATTGGTTCTGCTCCTGTTTGAATTAGTCATTCTTGATTTTTGAGATTTATTGTTTGTTGTAGTTATTGCGTACATATTAATTTTCGGTATTTTTTTAATATTGGTGTCTTTTTGTGTGTTAAAAGATGTTTTTTGGAATTCCTTTCGTTATTCTTTCTTATAAATGACAAAGCTTTCTAAAATGGTACCACCATTGTGGTTATAGATGGAGTACTTATTTATATCTGCTGTATGCTTAAGTAGATACTCATTACTCCATTATAATAATATTTCGAAAGAGTGATTTTCATTTTATTAAAATGCTATCTATTAAAAATAATATTAAATATTACTTAAACGTTACAAACCTTTACATAATAAATCTTAATCATTGCGTCATACAGAAAAAAGTAAAAGTTGAACTAAAGTTGGGAAAAGGTGGGAAATCGGTCGTCGCACTTGAAGTTCTGCTCGCCGAAGAAAAGGAAAACCAAAACAAATAATTACCTAATCCGAGTAACAGGGCATCACGGTTGCGCAACTGCCTCCCCCCGGCGCTAGGGGGCGGGGGGTCAGGGGGGAGGGAAGCTGTTGGTTACAGCGTCGCTCGCAACTTTTTATAACTTCCGCCGTTAGATGTCACCGTGTTAGGTAATTCCCGACCCTCGGCTCGCCTCGGCCCGGCCCTTGACAACTATTACGATTCAAGGTACGTTTAATAAAATCGTATCGAGTACAAATTGGATATTACGGTGATGCTTTGTTTGAGTGTTACAGCATAACTTTTTGAAGTTCGAGTTGTTAACAGTTTTGTGAAGATGCAAAAGTTAAGTTGAGAAAAAGGAAATAATGTAATTAAGTAGAATTGCTTACATAATTACAAAAGTAAAGAACTTCTCAAAATGCTCATAATTACATATGATAACTGCGCAATAAAACAGTCGCAATAAAAATTAACGTCTCGGAAATGATACACGGCGTAGTATCAGCGCCCTTAACTACCAATACATTAATTAATTCGTCGCAGCGGCGGCCCGCGCGCCTCCATTAAAATAGTTTAAATTATAAACACTTTGGCTGTTAAATTTGTCCAAATATCACTGTTTTTACTATTAAGTTATTCCTAGTATGTGGAGCTGAGTTCGTGTTTGTTATGACAACGCGCGTTGATGGTGCGGAACTAATTTTAATCTATTTTAGTTTGTAAGTAGTTACAAAACAGTAGTTTTTCCCCCTTTTCTACGATGTTTTTTATTTTAAACTACCTTTCCTCATAAATTTTGTATGACATGAATGTTATTATATTTTTATTATTCAATGCGAAATTTTAAATTCAGGCCGGCGGCGGCAATGATATTTTATACAAAAAAGAAGTAAAATATCATTGGCCGGTGTTGATACTTTGTTATATAATAACGAGTGACGGCGATAAATTTGATATGCGACGAAAATACAGACCAAATTTATAAAACCTGTTATTTTACTACCCACCGTAATTGCTGACGGCGGCTTTCAGACACCCATATGGTTTTCGATATCGACACGACACTTGTTCATGACCATGAATGGTGGACGACTTTGTGTGACAGCTTTATAAAGTAGCTATTTAGTATTCATAGAAAAATGCTATAATTATAATCACCGTTTTGGCATTCTTATTATGTAAATAGCCGACAAACGAGCAAGAGTCATATGACAAATAAATGCATCGTCGATGTGTTTTTGGAGAAGTAAGAGAGAATAAAGGAAGGGCTGGTTCTCGATCCACTATCCGGCATGACAAGCTTCTATTAGACAGCGGGAGGGGATTAATTTGGATATCTTCCCGTAAGCAACTACGTTATTATGCATTTCTCCCTGGACGAAAAAATAACCGACCTGCCCCTCCCTGTTCCAAAAACATCTGATTTGCCCCCCTCTTGGGCCGAAAAAAATCTGATATGTCTCTCCCTAGATCGCTGGGTTCGCCCATGGATTAAAGTCAGTCCTCTCAGCCGCCACAATTCGGCACATCTAAACAGATGTACCTACATATTATATCGACTGCTGTTGAATTTGATCACACTACTGAAAGGTAAATAAGTTTTCATATAAATGTTGGCATACGCAAACGAATGTTTGCGCTCGCGACACGATAAATGGACCACTTGAAAGTTTTGTAGCATCGTCGGTTGCGCGCACTTCACCGATAAATGTTGGGAACGAATTGATGTATCATTGGAAAACTGTGTTTCGGGATGTTTATTATATCCGTTTCTTTGTTATGACAGATGGTAGCCGACTATTGATAAATTCATAGTATTACCACAACGGTAACCTTTCGGGTATGATCGAGATGTTGATTCGAAATTGATCCTTATGGACTTGCTTTAAAGGTCATGTTGTCGGGAGTTGACGGTGCCGTAATGTTTTGTATCGTTGAAAGCTCAGTATAGTATGGAGTCTATTTTTATATTTTACGGGTTCAGTTCCCTTGTCCCGGCGTTCGCCGTCCTGCGAGCGTTCGTCTCACGTACGCCGTATTGCATTGTTGTAACTGCTCCGTGCGTCGAGTTTCTGATTAAATTAGACACAATTTAGCCTACACTTTGGCGCAATTTCAAGGAACGAGTCTGCAAATGATCTTTTTTGAATAGAGGAAATTGATTACGCGTAAAGTAAAGTTTCAGTTTCGGGTGATGTGTTTCTTGTATTCGGTTATATTGATTAGATACTCCTTCTTAACGGAATTCGTTATCTTACATTTGGAAAATAGATTTGGTTATACATATCTTTTATTTTATTTATTGAAAGTTATTTTACTTTGGACCTTCTTAGTTGTATTATAATCTGATCGTTGTGCTCAAGTTTTTTAAACCTCCCAACTACCATTGCCTACCTGTTGGAAGGAGCTAGCTAGCTACCTACCCAACTGGTAAAATTGAACGTACAATCCGCAGCAAAAACAACAAAGGCTCACTGCCTTTTGTTAACCGATTATTTACTCTGAAAGATAGAAAAAACTGGAATTTTACACGTGCATCTTGTGGGGCGATCCACTGAATAATTGAAATACGTTTCACGCGGGTTCCGCGATCCGTCCGCCGCCGCGCCGCGCCGTGCGACGGTAATTCTGACGGACAAATGACGTGCTCGCTTCAGTTCCGCCGAGTGTCAGTCATCCGCTACGTGCGGCTCCGATGTTATCGCCCTTCGAAGAAAGCTGCTGGGGTTCATTGATATTGCAATTTTTACGAGATGATTTGACGGCTGAGATCGCTTGCGTTATGTTTGTTTATGTCTTTATCTGTACAATTTACGTACTGGTTGATTGTTATTCTAAATTATGACTGGCAGCTTTTTATTATCTTTCCTTCTTTACACTAATAGAATAACTGAGTCTGAACCATAACTGATTATGGACTAGGGACCCCTCGGTGAAACTGCAGCTTAATTGATAAGTTAGCGTTTAACATTGACCAACACCATTCACCACAATATCGCTCATATTCTAATTTATCTTACTGATACCTTTGGGGCTCGAAATTAATCTTCGCGCGGCTAGCAATCTAACATCCCCAATTAATGGTAGCGACCATGGGCACGGTGCGTGCAACCTAACCTAATGCCGCAATGGTTAATCGAGCCAATCAAACGCGGTCTTTAGCTAGTGTCGCACCGAACCGCGTGACGGAGGCGCTCGACTTATTAATATCGTAGCACATTTCATATCATAAATGGTTAAATGAGCAATAAATATTCAAATATTTGTGTAACATGAGTTTTCGCATTTTATACAATATGACATTTGTGATGCACGCAGTGGTGTGAGGATACGCTAGTATTTCTGCAAAATTAACAAGCACACACATCGATGAAAATTCTGAAAAGTTAAAAAAAAAAAACATTAAACTCGTTCGTCGATACTTTATTACAGTAGTGATGAGCGATGCCAGAGGACAGTGTAGTGTTCCTGTGACGAGCGCTGGTCCCCCGCCACGTCCCGCTCCCGGCCCCGACGTCGCGTTATGGACAATTATTTCGGCAGTGGCCGCTCACACGCACGGCTCGGGACACGCGCGCACTATTATTACGTACGGCCGAAGACGCGTGTGTCAGCCGCTGACGGATGCGGTGCAAGCGATGGCGTTGCAGCGTCACATTTTTAGTACGGCTTTCTAAATTTTTCCATGTATACTTGGGTAGTCCATTTTAGTAGATAGTTATTCTTGACTTGAGGTTTGAGTATGCCGGGAAGTTAGATAAATAAATAACTTATTGTCGCACTTCTGGTAACATTATTTGTATGTTTTGAATGCTTTCTGTAATTACCTCTAAATTATATTATCACCTAGTTCATGCAGTAGTTAGTAGGCATACACATCAAGCGTTCGTTTGTTTTATTTATTACAAAGAAAATAACTTATACTCAATCTACACAGCGTTAAAAATATTTTACAGTATTATTTTTTTTAGCATCGAAATCTTGCAGGCAGAAATTTCAACGGCAGCTCACACGAACCGCTCGTTCTTAACCCTTGCGCCGGCGCACGGCGCTCGCCGCCGGTCGATAAGGCCATATGTGCAGGCTCCGCGGGAGACCGCCCCCCCTCGCCGACTATTTTCATTTATCACTCGCGAGACACTTAACCTTTTTTGTAGTGCGTCCATTTTATTCAATTTTGAGAGTATTGAGACGTACTCGGAGTTTATTTACATAAATTAGGTTAATACGTACGCATTACATATCACATAGGTTTGTGAAATTATTAAAATTTACCTATTTTTAATTTAAGTAGCTTTTATTTTTTTTATCAGTGGCTTTGAGTTTATTGCAAAATTAGTACCTACCGCCTTAAAATATTACAAAACTAGTTTAACTTTACACTAGAGGTCTATGTCACCTGACTTATTGTCTAATTACTTATTTTCCTGTTATTAAAATACGTGTAATGTAATAACAGAAGGTAATAAAAATAATGAACAAAATCAAGAAGTCACAATATGAAAAAGTTTTATCGTAGATCTTTTTAAGAAATCCCAGGATTGCCTTTCTTCTTGTGAATTCGGTTAACAATATTGTTGGGTACAATAACTGAAACCCAACACACGTGATTGAATTTTGTATTGTGGTGCGTTCTTATGTACGGAGCTCCATTCTATTTGTTTAATTTAACGTTTACCGATAAACTTACATCGAGAATACTATTCCCACTATGCTGACGAGTTTAGCTCGGTATTTAGTAGGCAACCTCTTTATTTTTAAATAGTAAAAAGTACAAAGTTGAATTTATAGATTGCGGTCATGCTACCATTTCAATAAGTGGAACTACTATGTCCTACATGATAACAAAATGCTAATTTCACTCGAATATATTGCTCAAAAAGAAAGCTATAACTGTTTACATAACTGATGACAAAATTATTATCGCTACCCATTTCACGTTGGCCAGCCACCTAAATAAATAACATCAATGGATTATTTACCTGCCCATTTTGAAAGCAAAAAATATAACTAAATATAAAAAACCTCTTTTTTTAAGCTGGTTAAAAAGTAACTTGAGAATGAAATACTCGTAGAGCGTAATACCTACATACGTCTATACATCATTAATCTTTAATTATATCCACTGCACGATTCAAGCCTAGTCCCAATTCTCCCAAGGCTTCCGTAGATCTCATTCAGCTTTAGCATT
Source organism: Panoquina ocola ocola (assembly GCA_018249155.1). Taxonomy (NCBI): domain Eukaryota; kingdom Metazoa; phylum Arthropoda; class Insecta; order Lepidoptera; family Hesperiidae; genus Panoquina; species Panoquina ocola. Next base: position 10,417 of record DWKA01000586.1, read on the forward strand.
TTCCATCTACCGGTCATCGGTCCATCAATGTAACGTTTACAATTTTAGTGATCGAAAAATATGACGACCTCGACCGGCTATCCAACGTTGCCCCGCTGTCCCCGTTTGTCAAATCAAAGCACAACGTGCAGTATATTGATTGGTAGAGTAGAATGGTAAATCTAATAAGGTTTTTTGTCGGACGCGAAACGAATGAGGTAAAACGTGTTTGAAATAGACAGGGGATTAAGTATCCCCTCGCGACTCCCGCTAGGGGGAGCGGTGTGTGCGCAGCGGTAGGGTTGGTGGCTTGTGTGAAAATAATATTACACGCACGGATAGCAATAAAAACTACTTATCCAAATTTAGATTTAAAATATGCAGCGTTTATCCAAATCTTAAACTATGTAATAAAACAAAGGCAGTGTCGGAGCTCTTCATATTGACATTTTGAGTGTTTCATTTTTGATTCTCAATTAATGGGGCGTAGGCACATACTTTTTGCGATATTGTTCATCATTATGTTTACTTAATTAAATTTTATGTAGAAAATAAAATTCGTGGAATATATTTCACAGCAAATTACTATATCGACGAGTATCGTTTAAACTAAAATAAGTAGTACCTAAATTTTACTAGGAATATTGGCCCTCTGATCACTACATAGTGCATAAATAATATAGGTATGGCAGTTCGCCTACTGTACACAGATATACAAGTTTAAACACGCAAGTACCATGGCCACGGGTCAACACACCTGTCGATCTTCACATGACCTATATGTCAAATTGCAACGCAACACATCCAACGGCAGGTGATTAACCTGCACACGAGGATAACGACCGCACGGGACAATGGCTGTAATAACTAATGGCATTTATATGATTATTACACATAAGTGTTATGAATGATCTTAATTATGCGTAATTGTTTTATAGTTGACAGCTATCGCTATTGCTTTTGATTTATTTATTAGACGGCGGTTATCGAGTAATTTAACATACTTGTATTTTAATTAATGTCAGGTACCTACTTCCGAATTGCGCTTGAGAAGTTTTTAGTGATGTTTTTGGTAGCCCTTAAAACTTAGGTGCATGGCACACTATAGTGTTATACGAGTGTAGATAGTGGATACACTGTGTGCGTGCCGTGGCAAACTCTTCGAGGATTGATATAGTTCTACACCATCAGTAAAGTTTACTTTTTTTTGGGCAGCGTGTCAAAAGATGTTTTTTTTCAACAAATTAGTCAAATTCATTTTTTTATCATACGTCACTGTGTATACCTATAAGTAAGTACTGTGTTTAGCCTTTCATTCTATAAACGAATTAGAATAATTTATTTCACAGCATAAAAAATAAGACATGAATAATATGGAATAGTGTAGATTAAAGGTAAACAATAATTATACAATGCAATTTTTATTTTTTTAAAAGGATACCTTATTTATTTGCCTTTTCTTCAATTTGTTCCTGATTAAATTATCCAGGATTAAATGTGAAGCAATGTCATTGGAGATCCTCAACTACGAGGAATTCTAATGTAGGAAATGATGCCCAATATTTTCAAGAAAACCAATGGTCCTCCTATATAGCTGTATGCTTATATTCGAGTACAAAACAACAGGCAGTGCGTGCCTCGGCCGAGTTCTCGGAGATCGCAGCGGATCAGTTTCACTCGCTCGAATTCGATCCCTGGAATAAAAACACCTAGAAAAACCATCATGAACATTGTGTTTTCATAACTTAACAATAATTTAGTTTAATAACATATAAATGTTGAAAATTGTTTTACAAACTGCTCAGAAACACAATGAAGAACCGAGTCTACTCGTATAACCAAGAAGCGTACGGTGACGCTTTAGTAAACATAATTATTCAAGTGGCAACACATTTGTAACGCCAGCTTCGGCTCTAGGTGTTATTATTGTAAGTTCGAGCCTTAGAAAAACCAAAACCCCCATAAACAGTCGGCAAGTCGGCAAACAGTTCCAGGTACGGGCCAAACAGCTGGTCGGTCGGAGCGGCAACGTCGCGCGGGGGCGGCTCCGAAATTGGAGCCAACTTGTGAACCCGAGAGGTGGCAGTGCAGGGGACGGCGGTGGAAGTTTGTCAGTACAAAAAGTTTGTTCGTCAAATAGTCTTGAGGGCGGCTCTGCTTTCCTCTGCCCGGTTTCGTTGGCGTGTGATTTTTGCTGACTGTTATAGATTTTGTTATGGAGTGGTTATTGCTGTACTGGATGCTAAGTTGGTAATAGAAACAAATCTATATTTTTTTTGAAAAAAACGGAAGCCACGATCATCTGTAATAAGGAAATAACGCAAGAAAGAGGTTTAAGGATGTGGTACCAGATATTATTGTGATATTTTATGGGGGTACGACAGAAGTTACGGTATTAGAAATTCCGACAGTTAAGCTCTTAAGTCTTACGCTAATCCCAACTAAAGCGAGATGGACAGGGTGTACTTATCCCCTCTATTAGTGGCTTAGTGACCTGCAGTTGCAATAATAGTAAAGATAAAGAATATAAGATGCCCACAAGTCCTCAACTTATCCTTAAGTCTACATCGAAAAACAACTTCAATATCGAAATGTAGTCGTACTGCAATAACCACTGAACGTCAACTGGTAGCGGTGGCTAACGTAGCCTGCTCGTTATCTCCACAAAAACTAATCTTAACATTATACTTTGTCGACTGAAAAACAATCCACTGCGGGACAAAAAAAGCATGTATATGTATGTATCGCCAACAAAGCAAAATGAATGCGGAATGTGAGCTGTAATAAGACGAGCATAAGGCCGGAATGAATAATGCACAACTATTCATTTGCATAGCATAATCAACGAATGCTGCCCGCCCCGCGCGCCCCGCCGCGGCGCAACATATCGCCGCTGCTATTCATGTGATCTGTTCAGAGTCATTAGGCCCTTTTTCTACCTAAGTGTCAATGGTTTGGGAAGAGAGTCGTGTGTGTTCTATCGCACGATTATCTTCCAGTTTTGATGTAACGGAATAATTTTGACTTATCAAAGATTTGATCAAACTATGTTATTTAGCAGTGAACTTTTGCTGCGCTCCGAGGGCAGGAGACCAGAAATTAGTATCCAGGTACGGCTGTGGTGTATTTGAAAATTGAGATATAACTATTGTCACTACACATCTCGTCCCCAGCAAACTCTTTAACTCTGGTTATTCTTTAAAGTTTAAGCGATGGCGATCGATATCGAAGATTCGTTATTAAAAGAAGTCAAAATACTAATGCTTCGGGGTGCAGTCGACCGGCCCCGCGGTCGCACTTGTAATAAAAGGGGCTGGGCGATTGACTCGGCAATAACAACACTGCTGACATAGTTTTTCCAGGTTAACCTTCCAGTTGGATCGATAAAGCAGGGAAAAACAAGGATGGAGTAGCTATTATGTTGCTTTATATAACTTTGTTGTAGCATTTATGTAACAGAATTTAAAAACGTCTCTACAGCCTTGGCAGTCCGTGGAAGCTTAATTGGGGTTAGTCCCATCCGGTCCGCTTTAGTCCGAAAACGGGGCAGAATAGAGTGTGCCAGAGTCACAGAGAATTTTAAATTTTGTGTAGGTAGAGTATTTGAGCGTTTAGTAATTACATAATTTATTCGTGAAAGAAAATGAATGTTTAAATTTGTCGCAAATTAATGATTACGCAACAAGAAGACCGTAATTTGGAGGAAAAGCTATTTTTTTACTTAAAATATTGTACTGTACTTTTATGGTATCTGTTGTTGTCTGCTGTAATGAAATTAACAGGAAAAGATGGTAAGCTCTTTTGATCTCGCCAACTTATCAATCTCAACCGTTGCTTGGCATAAACAACATAAAGTTAGGTAGCAACTATCTGTAACAAATATGTGGGGTATTATAGTGTTGCGATGTATTACATTAATAATCGTGGACTCCTAGATAAAAGGTTGAGAGACTCCGTCCAAAGGCAAATCGGAGTTAATAACATCTAACTTTTGGTACACACCTTAAGGTGCCTTTAATACCTAGTTTCGTAGTGACAATATTTTCCTTTAGACCAGCAACCTAGGTATGATAACTTGTACATTTGATACAAATGAAAAAATATTAAATTCTGCTTCACATTACATACATAATTTACGTACGTCATAGCTTGTGTCGGTCACTTAAGAAAAACCTTGGCATCGAGCCAACCCTACAGAATCTAATGACCCTTGGATCACACGCTGAAAAGTGCAGCTGTAGAAGCCAAAGCCAAATGTTGACTACATAAAGACGCGTGCACTACTCGCCTGATGACGCTGCAATCTCCGGTACCAGTTTGGCAACGGATCCGGCGCGCGCTTCCGAAGTCGCGAGGGGCGGGGCGCAGCTGAAATGGACGCGAATAATGTGTCTGCAACTCTGCAGCTACAGTTATGACGTGCATTCTTTCAGAACACTTTTAGACTTTAGTGCGGAGCATCCGCACGCGGGTAGATTTAATGATCCACAGCTACCTGCTTATTTAAGGGTCTTTGAAGTCAAAATGTGGAGACTCCTGCAGACCCATCGACAGTTGTAATGATTGTTGGGTGGTTTAGAATATTGACCCCAAATACAAAAAGAAAGAAAATCCACAGCAAGTAACTTGGCAAGAGTCTGAAAGAGAAACTTGCTCTGCGCATCTAACTGCCTCTTTCAGACTCTTGCTAAGTTACTTGCCAATGACTTTGTATAACTTAGGATTTCAGTGACGTGGAGCTTACATTATTGGCATTTTTTGTACATCTTGGAAAATGTACCTGCTATCTAGATAGGTTACGTTAGGTGTCGTTACGTGACTGGAATCAAAACTGGAATAGCATGCAAGAGCAACTATGCTCAAGTGTTTCTTCGTATGTGATAATAGGTCCACTAGTAGATACATAATATTCTGCTAAAAAACCTATATGTAATCACTAGTTTTACGCTCGTGGCTTCGCCCGCGTGGAATTTGACTGATCCCGCGGGATTTTCGGGATAAAAATGATCGTATGTGCTAATCCAAGTTAACATCTATGTGTATGCCAAATTTCATGAAAATCGGATAAAAAATGACGGATTTCTATAGAAACTTTCATGCCCTATTTCACCCCCTTAGGGATAGAATTTCCAGAAATGCTTTACACGCATTCATTAATTTGTTATAAACAACTAAAATCCAAATTTTTAAGTCCTTAACTGCAACGGTGTGGAAGTTTCATATTACAGTTTTTCCCTCTTTTTACCCCCTTCGGAGGGGAATTTCCGAAAATCCTCTCTTAGTGCTCCTCTACACTTCATAAGGAATCTTCACA
>DWKA01000587.1:0-15704 GCA_018249155.1 Panoquina ocola ocola
AAGTGCTCACTAAGACGGGATTTTATGATATTCAACCCCTAAGGGGGTTAAATAGGGGTTATAAGTATGTATGTACAATTGTACATTCTATATTTTTCCCGAAGCGAAGCGAGGGCGGGCAGCTAGTTTCATATAAAAATACGTACTTTAAAGTTTTAACTCTACCATATCGCATTGGAGCGGCATGGCGAAATATCCTCTAACTGGCTCATAGCCTCAGCATCGGAAAGCTGCGATGAAATATTCGTGCCGCCCAATTTGCTAATTAACTGAAGTCATCGACCTCATAGTTCATAGAACATTAAATCAACCTTAACCAAGTTGGTCGGTCAGAAAACTATGCTTTATGAAGTATGTAAAGGTAAAAGCATTTCTACTTTAGATTGTTTTGTATTAATCTATGGTATAATTTTACACATACAAATACATAGGTTCTAGAAATCTTCTGCGCACCCGTAATTCAATCGTAAATCATAGAGACAAAAGGGTTAAGTACTTCATATTACTAATTATTAAATGCATATTTGTAACACACGTTGTAATTATATATTGTATTTCTCTAGTCTCCTACGTACGTATTTCTATTATTATATAAAGGGATTAGAAATATTTCTTTTTATCCCTTAATATAGGTACATAATATAGACACATAATAATACGTATCCTGTTGGGTAACACTGCAATTTTACAGAACATTCAGACATCGCTCCTTGATTACAATGCTCGTCTCAAGTCTCGTTCAGACTAAAATGTCAATATAAGTGTAAGAACACGTATGTACGCGACGTGATCGTAAGATACGTACCTACATCACGTTAAGGGATGTCAAAACATCGAAATAAGATAGTTTTCGAACCTACTAACCAAGCAATTTACTGATATCACTATGTAACAAATCAAAACTTCACGTAGTAAGTACCATAGTTACATGTAGGTATGTACAGTGGCTAAAATTTTTCTATTATATTAAAAATCCCTTAAAAGCATTGAGTTATCCAACTTCTTTTGTTGCTGTTTTATTAATTTCATTATAAAAATATTTGTTCTTTTTTCTACATTACTGTGCCATAAAAATATTGCGCACGTGCACCAACCCTGGTGTGTAAGGCGTCCCAAAACGCCATCTTGCGCATTTTGTTATTCGAAACATTGGCATCTTAATGAAACCCCGACGCCTGGAGCCCCCACTAATGATGACAGATCCTCTGAAAGGAACTGACTACCACACTCCTCATTATCTATGAACGGAGCATCCTTCCCATTATTCTTTCCCAAGCCCCTCTATTATATTATAAAGTGACGAATGACTCATTTCTTTCAGGGCGCAGGGTGCAAATGTTAAAGTTTACCTTTACACAATGGCCAAAAGTTTCAATTATGGGAGTAACATTTGAATTACGTTTTATTGTTAGTAAACAGGAACGCAACCATATTAGTATTTTGTGTCTGTGGCGCTGTATACCTACTTGAACTGTCATGTCAACTTTGATTACCGCGTTTTTCATGTGTACAATAAAACTTCCATTTAAAATTAAATACGTTTTAATTATTTACCACAACCACGATTCATATTGCTTTATTTATAATAACGGCATGTAAATGGGATCCCACTTTGAAAAATACTAAAATCTTGGTACCTACTGTTAGTAACATAAATTAGGAACATACCCATTCATTTATTGTTACGACTATTCCTCAGAACATTATTTGTCAACCCCTAAAACTTTCAAACTTGTATCTCTTATTCCGGTTTCCATTTTCCCTGACAAATGTACCGTTATAAAAGTGTCCATTCTAAATAATAGCTTTTTGTTTCCAAGTGATAGGTACTATAAACAAAATGTTTTAAAAATACGTATTCTTTACGTATCAGTAGGTATTAAAATGATACCATTTGGTAAATTTTATTTAAACACATGCGTTGCAGGCTTGTTACTAATTAATATAGACGTATTACTTCTAGTTAAAGCTTCAGACAATAGTTATCGCAGGAAACAGCTGAACATCAAATGACGTTGGTAATTTAAAACGAGATGTAGTGTGTAGTCATAACTCATGACAGTACCTAATTAACAGTGAATATTTGTTCAGCAACTACGGGACATTAGAATACTGGTTTTATTGTGAATATGTATATTATGTGTTAGTGCACTGAAGCAAAAAAGTTACTAGGTAAAATGTGCTTTAAACGGGGATTTTCTCGCCTGAGGCCTAAACTTTCTATGCCAAATGTAGTGAAATATTAATCTAGTAATGCGTATGATTAAAATTCATTGCCATCGGAGCTAAATAAATATACCTATACAATTATAGATCTACGGATAAAAAGAAAGTAATTCTAATGCAGTTTGCAGGATTTGACCTAATACTGCAAGTTAAAAAAAAGTTTGTAAAGACGTAAGCATTATTAAACAGTAGGAGGAAATTGTCCGTTGCTAAAGATGTGTTGTTTTACAATTTTAGATGGAATAGAACGGAAACGGAGACGTCACTTTACAACCAGGAACAAGTTTGAAGTAACGATTTTAATTGATTCGAACGCGTGTGTACATTACAACTCACCACATTAGCGTGTACTTCAATTAGTTTTTGTTTTTTTTTAACAGACATCAATTTCCAATTCCAACGTCAGAATTTCCAAGAAAGGTTTTAGTGAGAGTTACTTTAATTGAATAAAGAAATTGGACAATTACCAGGTTATTGTACCTAACTTGTATTATGTTATTAGTATTATATCCTTATCAACGTTAACGTTATGCTTATCGCGTTTATTCCCATTTGTGTTATTTATTTATATACGAGTAAAAAGGAATGTCATACAAAATAAATACATACAAAAAAAATTATCCACAGTAAATAACTCTGAAAATATGTTAAACTGACACGGGAAATGTGTTTGTTATGTTGTATTTATACAAATAACATACTCTGTCACGCCAAGTTTCACCCTCTTAATTTCTTTTAAGCTTTTGAAGTCTGCTTATAGCAAATACTTTCCAGGATAAGTACAAAGTTTCAGCTAGACTCGAAACGGCTTTTATCTCTCATTAGCTAATGAAATTGAATCAAAACTTGGAGGCAAAGAGCACGCTAGACGCAAATAAATACGAGTAGGTACTTAAATTTGTTGAAGTGGCTTCCAAATTTCAGTAGCATTTTTGTAACGCTACCAATTGTTTCAACTACATATTCCTAGTCTACATTTTATTTTCAAACAATCTGAATGTTAACAAAGGCTTAAAGTAAGACTCAATACAAGTTACGTAAAGGAGCTTTGCCATCACTACTAAGTTAGAAAACAGATATTCAATAGAGCTGAAAGGTATCCGATAGCAAGCGGAATTGCTTTCGGCTTCGACTTGAATTCTCGTTGTTATCAGTGAAATGCTAGTTTGTTCAGAAGTTTAGTCTTATATAGTTGTACACTTCCAACTAAATACTGGAAAGGTAAAGTTTACTTGTTACGCTGAACAATAGATAGCTAAAGTTAAACAACAGATAGTCGGTAAGGAAGTGATTCAACGATAGGGTGAATCCTATAGAGTAGCACCCAAGCAATCATGAATACCTAAAAATATTTTCACTGAACATCTAAGTTCAAGCGAAATAATAGCTGTATTTTATAATTCAAATGGTGTTATTTCTAACTTGATATTTGCCCGAAGTTTCATATTTATTTCGTCTAACGTAAAGCTATTTTTATATCTCCGATACCGTGATATAAACTCGTATCGACTGCTCGGAGAGAAGAGCATTAATAGCTTATCTGGCTCTATAGACTGTTATGGCTAGTTTTCTATTTTCTGCAGCATGCCCGGAATACGAAATATAACAGAAATACTAAGCACACATAAATTGTGTAGATATCATAACACTATAGGACTAAAATGCATACCTAATCACGGATTCATTATAATGAACCATACAGATTTTAAAAAGCGTTTGAAAATTATGTACCTACGTAAAAAACGATAACTCGCTTTGGTAAAGAAAAATATTTAACCTGCAAGCATGAGTTCTACGTTGTCCTCAAAAAGCTACATTTAAGAAGAATAGAGTACTGTAACATCTAAGGCTCTCATTACGATTATGTGGTGATGATGAAACCGTATCAGTACATGGCCACAATCCTTAGAATCGGCGTCAGATTCATTACTATCCCCGAGGATCCAGCTCAATTAAAACGCCCGTGTGCACATGATAAAATATTTTTCTATGCTTGCAGAGCTGCACCGGGACAGAATGGAGAAGCCCATCGCACTGCACGCCTGATTACACAGTGGTTTGAAAACTTGAAAGCGAACGAGATGAGTGGAACTCTTTCATGGAATACGAGACGTCTTTTGACTGTAATGACGAGAATTATAAGAGGACACGGAAATAACAAGTCATTGTTGTGATTTTTTTCACTGTAATACTCAGTTTTTTTAAGCTTTGTTCTGTAATGTACTTGTTATTGTAGGCAAAGGACGCGTTTGAATTAATATTTATACGAAATATACTTATTTACTTATGGAATGTAAACACGAAGTACATATATTTCGATTGACAGAGCATATTGATTGTTAATATTGTAGGTATGTTATTTTACGGTTTTTGCCTTAAATGCCACTCATTTTTTTTCTTAATTTATTACTTCTACTAGGTATTGCAATATGTACTGTACTGTACCTACTGTATTAAAACATTTTAAAACGAGCAAGTTCTCGAAATATATTAAGTATGAAGTACCTACTTCTTCAAAAAAATATTAAAGAAGTGAATCCATGCAAGTGAATTTTGCATGTGGGAAGTATATTCGCCTGAGTCAGCTTTTTTTATTTTAATGAATCTAGCAGGGGCATTGAAGGAAGGGTGGACTTCGTGTGAATATATGAAATAGTAACTTTGAGTGTTTTAAATCAAAGGTCGCTAAGCCTTTCGGTATTCGAAAAAAAGCTAGAGAGACCAGCACAATTTATATGTATAAATAGGTTTTTATTTTTATTTAGTTCTTCAAATACGTAAACACTAAATTATTTGGTTATAATTATGATTCTCTAAAAAATACTTAGTTATATAAACTACTGAAAAGACCTAATTAATATTTCAGCAGAGTAGCAGGATGCATGCAACACCCGACCGCGTTTTTTACTACGCTCTAAATCCCATCCTTTCCTATCTTCGCAAAAACGAAACTCTTTTCCTTCCCGAAGCTGAATTACGCAAGGAAAAGAGTACATGTTATTCAAAGAGGTGTTAGGCGAAAACAAGAGTGTGTTAAAAGTTTGTTTAATTATCTGGTGCCTGCGACTTGGATAGCTTAAATGTTTTTCGTTATTTCATTCCCGTAGAAAACAAACGTGTTTAATTTCGAATCCCAAAAACTAATAAATTCTGTTTCGAAGAAATCTGATGATATTTATAGGTAGGTACAAATATAAACAACTTCTTTAGTGTATGAATACTCAAAAAATCTTTTCTTATCTCTCCGTCTCGCCTTACGATGTTTCTCAGTTACTAACCTCATTTGGTGTTTTATTAAACAGATGGTACAAGATATCAAATTCATTTACTTATTTACGTTGAATAAGTTATATATATTAAACTTAACAAGTTTGTTAAAATAACAAATGTGGTTTCAATTGCGTTATTAAATTTAAATAAGAAACCAATTTTGGAGCTGATGGTAACAACCACAACCGCTTATACAAATCACCGACACGTTTCCGCTAAGAAGGCAAACAAACATAGTCATTATTGTATTTGCCTGTAACACTTTCTTCTTTCAATTGTACCTTTATAAGCTACTCATATAACTAATGCATGAATTACGCATTTGTATTGTTAGAACATAATAGTTGTGATATACTAAAATAGAAAACATATACCCCGGCTGCCCCATATCCGCCTATTGTACGACAGACAGAAGTTAAATAAGCTTCGCGCATGTTGAGGTTACGCGATTAACCTACCTATATTATGTTAAAGATTGTTTTCTAAGCTAATTCCTTAAGAACTGCAGGTGGCGCGGAAAATAGAACGATGTACTATAAACATTATGTTACTAATTAAAACACACCACTTATTATCCGAATACCTCGGCCAATAATTTGTTAGTTATCGATATAATTAAGCGTGTTAGAAAGTGGACGTAAAATTGGATGTGTTATCGACAAATCGTAAGATTTTGAAGTGTTTTTTCGGTATACGCCAATCTATATAGAGCTGATGGTAAAGTTCACTTAAATATGAGTCCATTTACGTACAAACTAGAACAGCGAAGTAATATATGCGCGAGGACTTCGTAACTACGAGCATAAAGCTATAAAACTATAAACGAATTAATTAACAATAAACACAAAGAGATTCCAAAATAGTTTATCCTGATTGAACCTCACAATACTGAATCATCGGGCCCACATTTGTTTTAAACATCCGAACTTTACGTAGCAATTAGCGAAACGAATCACAAAACAAACATCGACCACAAAATACATAAACAAATTCGTAACGTTGCAACTTCCAGGAGCTAACAAAACGTGAGATAAATGTGTTAACCGCAATAACACACACAAAGAGGAAGGCAGTCAGTTATTCGAGTTCTCTTCTCAGTTTCAGTAATCAACGGACATTGATCGAAAGCACCGAGCCAGCGAGCTCTCCAATAAAACAATCGAATTCATGATTCACAAACTGTCCTACACAGCCAAACGTTCTCCCTACCTCATAACGCGAATTACGCACACACGCATAACTTTAACAGTCCATACACACTCGGGGAAGTGGATGAATATTGTTATTACTACATTAATACTCGACCTTGTTTTAAATACATCGATATCATACAACATGCATAACTCGAGCCTACGACCCGATTCCGTCGGGTAATAAATGTAAATAGGGGACACATTACAATGTTACTCCGAGTAGGGAACTGATATTTCTGTCAAAAGTTTAATCACTTTTCGAAATACTATTGATTATAATTATTATCGCAATACGTGATGTTATTTAATAATCTTGAATAAAACCATCGCTGCAGAACTAAAGTAATATTTCTGACAAATTGTATGTCCCTACATAATTAATATTAGCTACATAATTAACAAACACGAAATATTCAAGACACACTTATCCAGAAACGTAAACATAAAGCTATCAATAACTTGAATAGGAATTCTAATTACAACGTATAATTAATAGGAAATGGGTGTCTAAAGAATGTAAACATCACTAATACCCAAGATATAATAGTTACAGTATTCCCCTGAAACACCTCAAGTATTGAATCTTGTAACTATATTGGCAATTCGACTAAAATAGAGGATCATAGACTTAACAGGGGTTAAGGGATATCCGCCCTAAGCTATAAACCCTACAGATGCCGATGTAATACCCTAACCTTATACATTCAATCGACTCGTAGGCACCTTATTTTGTTATGTTTTCCTAAACAGTAAATATTAAATCTAATAAAATTTTTCGTTTCGAAAGTTCAATTAAAAATGACATTCATTTAAGTTTTGTTGTAGTTGGCATTTGAATTATTATAAATATGTATATTGTATGTATCATTCAGTCTCGTGACTGGTAACCACATGTCACCTAGTTGGATACATTGACTTTGCAAGAGCCAGATGCTTACAAGGTTATTGCCTTACGAGTAATAAGTAATAACACTACTACTTTTGATAGTCGTATTAACTTCTAAAGTTTATCATAATTAATACCGTTATTTAATAAAATATCTTACCAAATAGAGTGTACCAGCATTATCTCCTAAAATTTCTCAATGTTGTCAGAATCCTTTTCTTACAATAAACATCTATTAAGCACCGTAACTTTATTATATACGTCTACCGCGAAAGCAAAGACACGTAGCAAGGCAACACTGATCCATACATCGAAATCTACAAAACTATCGGAGCGTTAGTATAAAATTTTAACAAACAGTCTCTCACAACTTGTATTCCCGCTCTCCCACGAACCGAGCGGCAGAAGGCACAACGCATATGGTCCACTACAACGACTAGACTTAACAATTAACACTAACAAAACTTATAGCCGCGGTTGCGATTCGAACCGGGCGCCATCGGGCTAGTCTTTGTCAAGCGCGGTCGGGAGTCCGGGCGCCAGCTGTGATCGGCATGCTCGAGCGAGCGTGCGTCTGGCGACGAAACGATCGATGCTCGGTAACAGATTTACATTTTCCGCGGAGAATCGGGAAAGTTTGCCACATGCGGTTATAAGCGCGGGCGGCGGCCCGCACGCCCGTACGCCAGTAGTGCGCGGCGGCGAGTGCCGCCCGCCCTGCCCGCTGTACCGCCGTAGCGACCCACGACACCGTACTCCGCAGCGCGTCACCGGACCACCCGTCACCATTTACATAATCACTTAAACCGATACCATCCACGCTTTTTATATCGACGACGAGATAAATTAACATTCGGTTTTATTGATATCGGAAAATAAATTTAAAAAATGTGTTTTGTAAAATATTTCAGATGACACATTTAAGATACCCTCAAAAATATCGAGCAGCTTAGATATCGATTGACAAACATAGGAAAACATCATACCGATGACAACTTAAGGCTGCATCGAAAAGCGCTATCTAGATTTCATTCACAATGAAAGTGCGATTTTATAGTGCAGTTATTAAGGTCCCAAATGGTGCGTTACCGTTAGGGGTAGTTAGGATCGAGGCGTGGTAAATAGTAGAGCGCGGGGAAGGGACGGCGTGAGACGTAGGAGTATCGATTTTGACTACCCCGCCCTCACCCCTAGCGTTGCGACGGTGTGAGTGCGCTCTACGAGTCCTCACCGGGAGATGGTCGGCAAAACATCGCGCGTGTTCCAATATTAACAAACGCTTTGTTCACACCATGCCTCACTGCCTCACCAAACACCACCGAATGCCGCGTGTCTGCCACTTATCAGCCAATACAATCGAATTCAATCACATGACTCATTTAAATGCAGATTGCTAGGGAAACGTAAAATACAGCTGCACTTTATTGTGATAAAAATGTACATATTCGTTACAAAGTAGCCTGGTTTAGTTCTTGTATTTGTTACGGAGTTCGGGGACCTGAGTTCGATTTTGACTAAGTACAAACTGTTATGAAAATTCTCGCACGTTAAACTTTAGTGACACCTACATTTTGTGTGTCAATAGCACACGCGATATAAATAACTTTTATGGGGTTATACATATATATGAATTTATTGGGTCATTTCAACTCTTTTATAAAACGTGCACAAATAAAATTATAGTATGCGATATGAAAACCTGTAAACACACAAAGTTAGAGGCATCAACAGTATAGAGCGAGTATGTCCATGAAGGAATTTAAATCGCGTCGACCACTTGTGGATTGGGATCCAGTGAAAGCTATTGGAAAATGGATCTAACATATCCGCACTAAAATTGATATAAATTTATCGCTCGACGATTTACTCAAAGTCCTTACTTACACATGCATAATACTTGTATTTTGCAATATATTTCTTTTTAAATCGCGTTCATTCTAGTCTATTAACAAGTAACAGGGAATATTAATAGCATTTGCATCGGTATACTAAAATGTACAACATTTAACCGGTATAATCTCCATCATAGTAATGCGTCACGAGCCCATAGGGAGTCTTTTAATTTGACTCTCAGGAAGGCTTAAACAATATGAACAGTCCCTGCCTTTTGTTTAACGAAACTTGTTATAATTACACCAAAATTTACGAATAAAATTATGAAGTATTACAAAAACTTACCTGTCATCAATTTGTTGAAAATGCGATGGTTGTTGGTAATTCATTCGTCGACCGTAGAGTGAAGCACCGCCCTCCGACATGTATCCATCCATCAAATCATTGTTTCTCCCACAATCCATTTCGTTTACGTTTATTCTCCTAAGACAATCTCCATCGGACATATAACCCGAAGCAATTTCAAGGTCGCAATAGTCTGGGTTCGAAAATCCTGGACCATAATTCACACGATCGCGCATCCCGACATTTTCTCGACCGAAATTAGCTTTTACTGTATTAGCGTGATGTGGATACCCTGGAATGTTCTTTTGTGTTAAACCTGATGTCCTCATAGGCAGAGTAAGATGGCTATTATATCCACGAAGCAATGGTCTCATGGGCATTACATTCATTAATGGATTATCATCTTCACCGAGAGAGTTGTCACGACAGTGCGATGGTGTACTTGATCGACTATCGCTGTTTTTATTTAGTTCCGTTAAAGTTCTATTATGTTCAAAAAGTGGTCTGTGCCCCTGACCGGTGTTTTCTGGTAATCTTTTCTGGGCAGCTTCCTTTTCAGATATTTCTGCTTCGTTTATTACATCATTGATATATGTTGTGTTCATGTCTAATCTTTTAGAAGATGACAAGTTATTAGACTTAGACACTTCAGATCCAGATTCACTAGAAGGTCGATATATGACGCTACCGTCACTAGAATTTGATTGCTGACCTGTCGTACTATGCGTAGAATTAGAATGAGAACTTTCCGACATTTGTGAAGTTGCATTCTGATTTCCAGTATTTAGAACAGGCATTGGAGAAACAGCTAGCGTCTGTTTCTGAGAAACTTCTCGACTTAGGTTAGACTGTTCTCTAGTGAACGGATGGGCACTTACATTATTAGTCGAATTTAAACTGGAATTACTCTGTATTGGACTTAATTGACTATTTGTACTTTTATGTATAATATGTCTCTCATCTTTAGAAATTTTAGATGTCCCTTTTACCGCAGCTGTTGGTTTTGGAATGCCAGTATGATTTTGCTGTGGATTTTGTTGTGATCCCGGCGATAACTGTAATTGAGATTGAGACTGATTTAGCAAATTCTTTGCTTGTATATTCGAATATTCATGACTCTTCTCTGAGTGCTCTACTTTTGGTTCACTAAGTTTCATTTGACTACCTGACAACTTAACCATTTTAGATTCCACTTTTGATTTACCATTCCTTGGATGGTCATCAATCATATTTAACTTTGTATTACTAACTGATTTCGGTGCAGCTATTTTAGATTCTTTGTCTCTAGCTGGCAGTTTTGGGCTATTTCTGGATTTTTCATTACTATTTGTCTTCATATTATTTTTGCTAAGGTTCGATGACGAGTCTTTAATAGGTTTTGAGTTAACTAATTTTGGTTTTAAATTTTTTCCAGGTTTATCTTTTGTTAGCGTATCATTTTGCTGTCTTATGCTTTTAGGTCCTATTAAATTGGATGATTTGATATGTGTATTTGTTGCATTTGAAGACTCATTAAGGCTTAGACTAGAATCAGATCTTTCACTTTTGGCAGATGAAAACCCACTGGACGAACTTGTGCGTTTTGACACTGCTGTACTTTTACTACTCTGTTTTTCACTACCTATTTTGTCTTTATTAAAAAGTTTTAATTTATCTAACATGGAGTGTTTTGTAGGAGTTCCATTATGATTTGTTGAGGATTGTGAATGTTGTTGAGGTGTATTTATCAAAGTTGATGGAATTTTGCTACCAGGTGCTAATAACGATGAATTCGGTCTGGATCTGTAGACAAAATAAAAAGCAGTCGATATCACTACTCTATACTTCTAATTACTAATATGTAACTTGCTACTGCATGCATAGTAACGATTTTTCAGATAATAAATGATTGTCTACTATATTTATTTTTATGAAACAGTTTAGATTAATATTTCTGAATTATCGATACAAAAACTATGGACAAAAAAAGCTAACATATGATATTCAAAACAACGAAAATGAAAATATCTGATATGCAATATCTGTAAAAAGGCAAGAATACGAACCCAGAGGATGACGCTGGTGCTCGAGGTATGAAACTGACGACCCCCTGCCCCAGAGGGCTGGTTGAGCGACTGGAGCTCGCAGACAAACCACTTTTACCGCCTGCAAAAAATATAAAAATCCAATTAACATCACCGCATTCTTTTGTTTTCGTACACTTATCAATTCTCAACGTTTACTCCACAAACACTTAATAATTTATTAGTTTAACGATAACAGAGCAGTCAAATATAATTTATCTAACCACGATACGGGTGGCCGGAACTGCGCCTGCGACAGACTGCCCGGCAGGTCAAAGAAACATATATGTAGACCTAACCTATACTCATTTCAAGCGGATAGCCCATTTTATTTAGACCTGCGTTACCCCTCACATTACTTTACAATTGTTTGATGTTGTATAAAGTTTACTGATTACTGCGGGTCTAACATATTCGGCTAACTTATCGTGCAATACATTTGAGTAAAGAATAATAATAGCGTTACGTCAAACATGCGAGCACGTGCATAAAACAACCCCAAATAAGGGGGCAATAACAAAACAATGGTTACCACAGCAATGAAAGAGTTACTCATTATTGATTAACTTTTAAATAATATGCACAGAAATCGTAAAGATTCATGTTCTGTATAATTAATTAATTAATTTAGACACTTTAAAATTTATCGTCCAAAAATGTTTCGTTGAATAAGTTGATCGTATTGGGTAGGTACATTTATATATAATGTTAATAGGCAATCCACAGTAGATAAAGAGTCACGTCGTTACAATAATTACTAACATTAGTTTATGAAATGATTAAATAGTTAATTATTAAGTACATATTAATTACTGATTGTAAACCTGCTCCAGCTTGGTACCATAATGAGAACAATGGTGAATGAAAGGATGCAGAACGTCATAACTTTTATATGGGACTCATTTTAGTAAGATTTTGGCCAAAATTTTATGACGTCATATGTATAAAATGCGATTTATGTATAATAAAATTAAGAATGTTATTGCTCTTTTTCTTTTTGATTACGCAGGTAGAAATGTAACAATCCTTATAGGTACCTACATTTATATCTACATTGACAACAATAGTGTAACCAAAGGATCTATTAGTAATGCAGGCACAGATTACTATAAGTAACATAAATCCCAACTCGAACAGTTTACCTAGGTTTTAAGATTCAATCAATGGCTTAAATAAATTTCCATCACATTTAGATTGCATGCTAGATGCAGGCTCTACGAGGTAGGCACGTGTTTGAACTGACAAATATACGAAATTTTACATGCAACCTCGTCATGAGTTTAAGTTTTCTTACTGATTCGTTTTAGCTGTAACTTTTCAGTAGATCTTCTATACAAAGAGATGTAACTAATCTACAAGTA
The DNA here is from genome assembly GCA_018249155.1 of Panoquina ocola ocola. Lineage (NCBI taxonomy): Eukaryota > Metazoa > Arthropoda > Insecta > Lepidoptera > Hesperiidae > Panoquina > Panoquina ocola. The sequence continues at coordinate 13,178 of DWKA01000587.1, forward strand.
GATAGGGATTGCTCGATTTTTACACAATGTTAAAATCACAAGTTTCTTCGCGATGTTAAATTTTATTTATTTAGATTTTACTTAACCTGTAAAAATAGTACAATGGGCAGACTAGAAATTAAATAGCATGCTTTGACAATCTTTAGAATGTGGAAAGAATAATTAAAGGCGATACAACAACAATTTTGTTAAATCATCAAGAGAAAAACTAAGAATTTAAGAGAAATTACCGGTCGGTAATTAAACGTAAATATTCAATATACTTTGTACTTGATGTGATTTTTGTGTTTCATGAATTTACATTTGATACCGGTTGCACATTCAAGCTACCAGCAGAAGGAAACGTGACGTCACCGGCAGGCGAATATAACAATCTCAATCAAGAGCGAACAGCATCCGTTGTCTGTATGAGATGATCCATCACTTTAGCAATCGCACCATCCACTTGTCGTTATTTTTAAATGAACTTCTAACGTGCATTGAGGTTGAAACGCTTAGACATGAGTACTAGTTACGCAAGATTCTTTGAAGATTCTAACCATAATCATAATGAGGATTTATTTAAAGCTCTTCGTAATAAGGTCAGGTCAATGAGTAGGATCAGACAAAATCTTTGTGTTTCAATGACTAAGAGCGTATTTACACACATCACTATGAGGTCTTCGCAGTACATAAATGATACTTGAGTAAAAATTAACTACTATTGTTTCGACAAAATTTAAACTCTCAAATTAATAATTCGACTTTACTTATACCACTGAAGGAAATTACAAGCTCATCTTACTAATATTGTAAATGCGAAAGCTTGTATGTTTGTTTGTTTGTTTATTTATTACCTCTTCACGCAAAAAGTGACGAACCGACATTATTGAAATTTGGCACACACATAGAGGGTAACTTGAATTAACACAGAGTACCTATATTATAATAGTAAGGTTTAAAGACCAACCTGTTTGAACATAACTTTAAACTCTTTCAACTTCTTCAAAATAACAGTGCCTGCATACCTCTCAGGTGACTGTAAGAGTGATTCATCAATAAAAACGATTTTAACCTTAAATCATCATGGGTGAAGTTATGTTAAAATGTGGTCAATAATTATTTCCGGTCACCGCGATGTAGCCGAACAGGAGTTCAATAAATATAATCAGGTCAAAATATGTCATACAATATGCGTAATTACTAAGAGTAGGCGCCCATATCATTGTAAAATTAATATAATCCAAATGTATTCTACATCAGTTGTAAGTCGTAGTAAACGGTAGAAGTAATTAAAACATTTGATTGTTTCGAGGTATTATTGAATCCCTTTTCTAATAGCCATATACCTAAGGAAGAAGACCAAGTGTGCCTAATCACCTGATTATTGACCTCAATAATCTGTAATTTAAGAACATCCTACAGTTTATCAAAACAGTACGATTTTCTGACCAGATCTAAACAACAAGTGGTTAAAATAGACTAATCCAGGCGTATCTTTTACAATAATAGTCCCTTCCCGAACATTTAAGAGTATTTAAACTAGAAATTTCTTTTTCTTTTGGAAAAAACATCTCAAACGAGACGTGGGCTAAAACATGTATGAAAACTGCATTGATTCACCAATGAAATAGGTACTCAACTGAAACTATCTTAGTTGTTGAAAGTGAACTGTCACCAACGATCCCGATACTCTCAAGTGTTTAATCACAGGGTCTACTAAGAATACTTAAAGCTATTAAAAATATAATGGACAGAATTGACTTGAGATTGTTTATTATTTATTTTATCTTGATGTCTGCAATTCAATTCTGAGAATTGAAGACTCTTAGCCGTTATTTGAATGGGTGCACTGCTGGCTATAACATTCACAAGTGCCGAGGACAATGTAATTTCTATAAACAGTACGGCACCTATTGCATGCAAGATGTTTACACAGTACATCCTATGACGATACAAGTAAAAAACAATATCAGTCCATCCATACACTTGGATTTATCTAAAAATAAACTGAGAAGCTTATCTGAGTTATCTGGTAATACTGTGACAACATCCCGACTTAAGTCGAGCTGTGATCAAATATGAATATATTTAAATATTTACTCGGCAACTTTTTAGGGAACAAAACTTAAGTAAAAAACTTAAAACAAACTTTAAGTGTTACATTGTAAGATCTTTCATTTGTAAAGTTATCTTTAAGAGCGATTTTATATCCTGATATGTAATTCCATTTTCAAAAAACTTGTAATTAAAAAAAATGCTTCCTGAGTACCTACATGTATAGTAGGTACTTAAACTGTATAATATAATTATCCTAAAAGTATAAAAAATTAAAAAATCTAAAAAGACAATAGCACATCATTTTAATTTTTAAAAAATACAATTCTAATTTCAACTCACACCCAACGTAGATCCCAAAAGAAAAAAAAATATGTTGACTTTTTAAAATATTTTTTTTGCAACACTAACACATCGCCGGCCCCGGGCAACAACGCGGTAATCGTCGGTTACGCCCTTTTTACTTTTATTTGATTTTTGGCTTCTCTGA
>DWKA01000588.1:0-15699 GCA_018249155.1 Panoquina ocola ocola
TTTGTTGCTTCTTCTACCGGGACCGCTCATGGTAGAGATTTGTTGAAGCAATGGCGTAGTTTGACGTTCGAAAAGTGTTTGTAAAAACCTATTAGTAAAGTTATTTAATTTCATTACAGGTACACACAATGATAAAAAAATGTTGAGGGTGGCGCTTATCATCCTTTGCAAACGTCATGGTGCCAAGTGGTGTCAGTTGAATATTATTCAAAATATGTTACTGCCAATTATAGAGAAAAAGGATGCACCCGACAGAATAAAACAATTCTGTATCTTAATGCTGGGACCCCTGTTGAAACCTTTCCCGGCTGATAAGAAAGCACACTGTGAAATAATAATTAATCTATTGCTGCAAATGTTGAAACAAAACCGTAAGTTACATTAGTTATTATAAAAATACAATTTTGTATGCTAATATTTATTTTAGAGGTACTAATAGTGTTGTTTTTATTGCAGACTCACATGAGATGAAGGAAGCTATTTATTCAAGTTTAATATTTGTGAATAAACATGACCAAGACAGAATAGTGCAAGCATTGCTCTCTTGGAATCCTGAAAAGGTTTCCCCGGAATTTGAAGTGATATTAAATGATTATGTTATGGAAAAACCATTAACAGTATGGAAGAAGTTGGTAGTGAAGAAGTCTAGTCAATGTACTTGATATTTTCTACGAAGCCACAGGTACTATGGTACTGATGAACTTGTGGCTTTGGCAAAAAATATAGTTTAGCTTATTTTGTTGTATAAAATGTGAATATTTGTAACAAAAAATAGTATATGATTAGGCTTAAAATGTATGATTCTAAGTGTAATGCTATTCCAGTGGTACTGTGATGTGTGTAAGATAAACTTTTTTAAAATATGATTAAAACTTTAACGGTGCATTGTGTTTGTATTTTTTCTAGTATTCGTTTCTGCACTGAGAAGGAATACATACCACCTTGTTGTAGCTGAAGACCATTTTATACATATCAGGTGCTGATGATCGACAATAATATCTGTAATACCTTGTTGAGAAAATGGACAAATGAAGCATTTTGCTTTCTTAGGTGTTGAATGATTAAGTAATAAAAACAAATATTCGTAAATCGTGTATTATAAGCATGACTCATATAGCTATATATTTATATAACATGTTATAAATTTATAAATCTTGCTACAATGATTTAATAATTGGTTTTATATTTCTTGATTTCTACCATAATTACATGGATATTAACAAGTTGAGTTCGGGCGTTAGGAGTCAACAGCTTCACAAACTTATGGTAATATTGTACAAAGTTAGTCAGCGCCATCTGTAACAGACCCGAGCCAGTGACGAGATTGGGAAATGATATAAGAACTTCTCTGTGTATTTCTTCCAGGCTTTGTTTCCAACCAGATGTGAAGGAGGCCACCAACGAAAGGGACTTCCGTTCTAATTTAACTAGATCATTCTTATTGTCACTTTCTAAAAGCTGTTCACCTTCTTTAACAAATTGCATGAGACCGCCAAAGTGTGGACTAAGTATTTCTTCCACATATTCCGAGCTCCTTGCCTGCAGTTGCTCTCGAAAACTCTCAGCTTCTTTGGTATTATCCCTAGTCCTTTCCATTAGTATGTTTAAAACCATGTCATAATTGTTTATTAGGAAAATTAACTGCTGTATTCTCTGAGGGAATTCCGCCGCCATCTTTAACAAGAAGCAGTGAACTTCATCTTGAAGTATTAATAGTAAATTGCTGAGTTCTTCTGATGGAAATTGTTCACTTAAACTTAACATTGCGGCCGAAAATTCTGCATATCGTCGAGTTATCTGCAAAAATATAATTATTTATAAACTTGTACAATAATATTAATACTATGTATATATGAGTAACTTAGATGCGTCGATTTCTAAATACTATTCTAAATTCTTTGCTTTATAATCAGTTTCAATTAACTTGAAGTAATTTGGTAAAAAATCGTACAGTATCTTTAAACGTAATTTGAAATTTATAAATAAGGAACACACATATTGAAATAAATAACTATTTAATGCTATAACTAATTTCTGTTTAGTGTAAAATACTTTAGAATTTAATAAATAAATCAATAAAATATATTACAGATTGTTTACCAAATAAGTTAATTGAAATGGAATATACAAAACAATATTTAATAATGCTAACTAAATAACCCGTACAGAATAAAGTAATGAACCTAGAAGTATGTAAAGGATTTTTACCATTAAAGAAACTACTTCTAGACTTAATACCATTTTGGTCAAAAAGTATGCAGTAGAAGAATATTCTAAAAAACATACATAATGAGGTCCTAATTCCTTGTTGGACAGTTTAGCTGGATCACAGTCTCTTACACTTTGAATATTTAATTTTAATACATATTCTAATCGAGGCCACAGTGCACCAAGTAGTGAATCCCAATAGCTGTAAACAAAGTTAGTATCATACAGTATCATATGAATTAGTAATAAACACAATTTAATATAAAAAACGCAGTATTGGATTTCATCTTGTAAATCATCACAAAACCCATAACATTTCTTTAGTTCTATCAATTTGGCAATGGTAAATTTCTTCATATGCATTGAATACTAGCCTCCCACTAGGAATCATATTTTATCCATGACCGAATTACAGTAGCAAAGTATTATTAAATGAGTTATATTGGAAAATTAAAACAGGCACATACCTGTCTAAAGCAGCTACTGCTCTTTTATGACACATCCATCTGTATCTATTAATCAATTGTATACATAAAAACAGAGCCAGACAGTCAAAGCATTCCAAGACATAATTTTCGACATTTTTCTGAAAAAAAAATCGTTACAAAGAAATTGACTGATGGAAACGGAATTTTGGAACAGGATATTAATAAAATTATGAGTGCTTACCACAAGCAGTGATAGGGTTTTTCCAAGAATTCTATCAAATAGTTCTTGAGCATGACTACCTTTGACATGGAAAAATTCTGTTGTAAATAAATACTCTCTACAGCTGTTGTCCACCAAAGCATATTGCAGGCTTCTGAACAATGCTTCATAAGGGTACTGAAAATTATTGTTTCAATCATTAGTTTAAGTATCATATTCTAGATTTTACTAATCTAATAATAAATTGTTAATACATATACCAATTTCAGTTAATATGTTGAACATCATCATTCATGATTACAACTGATAATAATAAATTGTCCTACAGCTTGGCTGGGGTCTCCTCTCACAGATGTTGACTAATCAATTAAAAAGCAAGGATCCAGCATATTCGTTTAATGATACTGATAAGGGTAACTATGGATGGAATCAACTTGTCATTGCTAAATTGTTATTTGGTTAGTCTTATAATTTCAAGAATAGCTATTTTAACCTTAACAATTTATCAAATACCTTTGTTTTCTGTTGCACATGTGGAACAATGATTGGTGCTTCTAGTTGTTGTGCTAAAACATCTCCTCGGTTACCTATAGTGAATATTGTACTTTTATTTTTTAAATTAGTTTTTTGGAAGAATCCACCTTTGGATCCATCTTCAATCCCCATGAGGTCATCTCTGGTAGGAACTTCTTCATACTTCAGCTTATCCAATCTTGATGCATATGATTTGAAGTAAGAGTAATAAACCTTACTAAGAGTATCAATATATTCATTGCAAATTTCTTGTGCCACATTCCTTTCATTAGCAAGAATAAATTCAAAGAAAAACTTGTACTTCAGCATAGCATTTTGGGGGATTTGGTAGTTAGCCATTGGTTTACGAAATTTATAAATTTGTTCCAAAATATATGTTCTTATTTTTGATATAGATTTTATTTTTAACCTTTCCAGAACATCTTTTACATCATGACAAGCTTTTGTTTCTTTGAAATCCTGTTCTTTGACAAAATTTAATTTTTGATTCAATATGGCTAATTGGATCATAAATTCCTTTTCAGTTACTGGGACATTGTTTATACCACTGAAATGAAAAGACTTTTTTAAATAATTGTATAGGGCTACAATTTAGTAATGTCTCAAGAGCTTAAGTTTTCACATAAAAATGCCTAGCTATATTTTAAAACTATATCTTGCAACATTCAATATAATCTGTTGAATACTTACAATATAAGTGTTTCAGAGACAGCCATATCTTCAATAAAAGATGATAGTGGTCCTTTAAGTGCTTGTCGGTTAGAAAGCTGAACTGACATATTTACAGATCTCTTTTGTAAACTAATGATTTCATTGCTAATGCTTCCTAAATCATTCTGCAACCAAAAAGAAACAGAATATGTTATGCTAGAGTAATTTGAACAACTTTTAATAACTTTTTACTTTATTCCCATTTTCAATTAGAGTTTGTATGTTAATGCCAGCTACTACAGACAACTCAAGGCATGTAACACCACAATGGGCTCTATTTATCCACTTGATCAACTATTCTTTGATTAAAGTGCAGTCTAATCTGTGAGTGCCTCATGAATGTAAATTCATGTCTGCGGGCCTTGAGCAGTCATACAATAAATAAGGCACTAGAGCTTTCAATCCTGTTAAAGGTTTCTATGACTTATTTATTGATCTAAAAGTTGTTAAATTGAGTTGAGTGCAGCTGTAATTAATTTTTTTAAGTTTTTACCTGAAAAGCCAAGAGCATGTTTTCCATGCGTTCCAGTATACCATCACATTCTTCTATTTGATTGTGTAGGGATGCAATATTTTCACTTTCTCGTAAATAGTCAGTTACTGAAGCTTTTTCAGCTTCCGCAATACCTTTATCGATTTGTAATGCATACTCCCTCAGATCTGTTCCATTTTTCAGTACTTCTTGAATTTCATAATCCTCTAGGTTTTTATCCAGTGCCTCTTTATCATCATTTGGATTAGTCATGGTAATAATGTTTTCGACCTAAATATACAGCAAATAGGTGGCTTTCAATTAGTTCCTATGTTAGAAGATCACATATTACGAAGAGTAACCGCATTAATAAAATGAAAGTCTGTGCGTGCGTATTTTTTTCATCGTGAATAATTTAGTTTCTTGAAGCTCTTGAACACGAACACCATTTATTTATTAATTATTACGTTTATACCTTTGTAAATAAATTAATAATGACAATATACACACTGCACACGTACATACGAATTTGACATACGTATTGCGAATTGTCATTAATTGTCACAGTTGTCTTGTCAATGTTATTGGTAATCGACATAGATTATACAATAACGTCGGTACCAATGACAGACTACTTAATAATCTTACTCAGGGATGCCAGTAGCATATCAGTCTACCAAGGAACCAGTCTGCTAACTTTATGGATGCTAGATTTCTGGACTGTGTTTGAATCAAGGAAGTTATAGTAAGGGTCAATTCTAATTAATTCACACCGAAATGGCAGAGGCCGTCAGCGGCCGTCAGCGGCCGTCAGTGATCGTTAGCAACCATCAGGATACGAGCGGGCAGTAGCGCTACAAGGCGAGTGTGCCGCGCGACCGCTCGCCCCGCGCCAATTCAAGTTTCTCAAGCGATTTTGATATCTGAGATGTAAATAAAGTTTTAAATCATTTGGTAACAAAAGTGCTTGTCGAGCCGCTGCCGGCCTCTGCCACTCCGGTGTGAATTGACCCTAAAACTTTCTTGGTTTGAATTATAGTGATTGTGATAGAGGTACTCGAAGAAAAGAGATCGGTGGAGGGTCTTGTCCAAAGTATTAGTAGGTACCTACATTAGGTCGAGTTAAGATGAAGAACTTTAATAATTGCGTGCCTATTATGAGAAGTGCAGTGTCCTTACTTATTATGTACTTATTGTGATTGTAATTTCGGTTTATCCATTATAAGTAGGTACGTTGGAGATTGCACTGATTGCTTTCATTGTACATTGCGTGTGGCCTGATGCGTACTGACCAGTATTTTTCCATCCTATTATCACCTTATTTTTCTTTATCGTCAATATATAGCCAGATTCAACAAATCAATATTTTCTATGGAGTTGCTCGAAGTTCACGAAAATTCTGTAAAGCCATTTTAAGTGTGATATTTTTTATTTTAATTTTGTTATACATAGGTAACTATTAATTCCATGACTTTTGAATTTTTAACAATAACCGTTTAGTCTGTAAGGTATAGCGGGGACACTTGACTCTAACAAGAAATGGCACTTTAAACCTTAATACGAACTGCTTATTAAATATTAAAACCGTTTTCCCACACCCCAAATACTTTTAAAAGACCTATTCAGCAACTCCCCACAGCATGTGGAAAACGAAATAAACTTTTCATATTTTACACGAAGAGGATGTAAGTACCTTCCCAAAAAATAATGGAAATCGGTCCAGTTATTCTTCAGTCATAAGTGGTGCAACCAACACGAATTTGTTTCAAGTATATTTTTAGACTAACTGAAATTATTCGATAATAAGAGCTATTAATCAGTTATTATTGTCCAAGGGTTCAGGGAAATAAAATCACAAAGTTTAAAATTAACGCATCCGCGTCATTATTATTGTGACAAAAATATTTACAAAGAAAAGTATAACATAGTATAACAAAAGCATTACTAGTATTTTGAGAAAAAGAAATGCATTTAATAGTCATAAATTCATGATTCGTAGCCGTCATAAGTGCCTAGTAAATACTAAATAGCTTAATGGTAGTGGTAGGTTGGTACCTGGCTAGTCAAGCCAGCGTCAAGTATTTCTATAGGCAGGTACCTAAGAATAGTTGATTTTTAAAGTGAATGATAAGCACATTGTCGGTTTTGGAATGTTTAATTAGTAGATTTTTAAGTACAGGTACGCTAAGTCTGTCTATTAAATGTAGATACGTTGAGTAACTGATAGACGTTAAAATCTCCAGAAGTCATAGGTAGTAGTATCTAATAGGACTTAAGTACGATTTAAATATTTTATTAGTAACACTATTAGTTATAGTCATAATCTGAATCGGCAAAACGAAGCTGTATACATATAAGAATAATAATTTGTTACCTGTATAAATATAGTAGGAGGTATACAAATAAATACCTCATTATTATTATAACTGTAATTACATGAAAGTATTTAAATACTTGTAAAATAGATGCAGTAGGTGTGTTGTATAAACGTGATTTAGAAATGTTTAAAAATAAATATATTATAATAATATTATGTTACCTGCAATAACAAAGCAATAAAAAAGTTCCATTGTAATGTAAAGAAGGTACATTATAATGTTAACTTTGCCGATGTTTACAAATCTTTATTATAAAATTAACTAATAAGTAGTTAAAAAGGAGCTTCGGCGTACGAGCAAAAGTTCAGCATTGATTATAATATCAAAATATTACACAATAAGTATAGTATAAAATTATCACATGTATATATATATTCATAATATAATAATAATTATATATAGATGCACGATTATATATTATAACAAAAGTATAACTAATCTAGGGAACATTTTATTATCACTCACCACAGTCAAATTTTTATGTCTTGAAGGGACGAACGAACACACAGACGCGTAAAATATGGTCGATTAATGGTCCTATACAAATTCTAAAAATGATACTCGTATATGAGTATTAGCAGTAGGTACTTATAAAGAGAGCTCTTTACACAAATAAAAATAAAATTCAGAATAATTATGAAACGTAGCTCAAGGGAAGTTCATGCCTCAAAGTCAGATGTAAGGAAAAAATAATAAGTACGACTGAATTATGAAATAGCTATTTTGAAAACTACTTGTACTATTTTCTTTAAGCGCTGTCATTAATTACTTTTTTTCATGATTTAATGTTAGATCTCTACCTAAATACGACTCAATAGAATGATAAAGTTAAACTTTATATTCTTTTAACTAATCCAAATGGAGGTACCTAAGAAATAAGTGCCTTTAGGACATTATTATAATTAAATTCTATTATAAGTAATTTTCTTTTCAAAATAACAAGAATTTTCCGTCACATAACTTATAGCTTGTTATTCTGGCTTTGTTATTTAATTTAGCTTATTTAGGTACCAATTTCAATAATTTCGCAATTCATTCAGACTTATTTTGTTTTGCAATTTAATTTTTGAAAAACAGTTTGCAATAGCTTTGCTACTAATAAATAATTTATTGGTCCTGGTATGGAATTTATGCCGATTAGGTATTCACTACATTAAAATTCACATTTATCAACAGTTCAAAGTTATAATTTATTCAATTTACTAGCTATCAATTCTTACCTTCGCAAGTAGATACAATATAACATTATAATCTAGGGCATGTGCTCTAAGTCATTGATATGTGTTACGTCTACTGGACGTAGGGAATTATACAAAACGTTTAGACACACACAAAGGAAACATCTACTCTACCTATCTAAAAGGTACTCGATAAGACACATGGAGTTCAAGGAGACGTTTATAAAAAGTGATGCTGAACTTTTTCTCCGGCCTTATAGGTATAATTTTATTATAACAAATTACAATAATGTTCTAACACCTAAATTATATTTAAATAATTTAAACCTAAAAGGTAACTTCCAACGATTCACTTTTAAAGACATTACCATGTTCTTTCACGCCTAGAGGACGGCTCTATTCCGTTCCGTCTGCTCTCTCATTCACACTTGATAATTATAATTAACAAATGCCTTAATCATCCGTAAAATTACTATAAAATTCGGTGTTTACAAGCCAAATTTTTACATTTGTAAGTCTTGTGACTAGATTTTTCTTATTTAAATAATACACAAGTAAATAACATAGGAATATTTGTACGACGAGATGCCATTGATCACGAGCGGTAACTCAAATGCAGACTACTAGGTAGATAATTTTATAAAATAAAACGGAATCACACACAAATATACAATTACAATAAATTAAGTTTACCTAAGTCTCTATTTTACCTACAACTATGTGATAAAATGTCTTTTAATATTTAGAGTAAACTTAATACAAAAAGCGAGAACCGATTCCGCGGGAGATCGAGCCCTATAGTTTTTAACTAGTCTCTAGAAAAATATTTATATCTTAAACACTTAAAAAAATAACGGAGTCGGCCCCGAAAAGAAGAAGAATGAAAGGCGGGGGTGGTCCTCGGGAAGTGAGTGCGGGGCAGGTACAGGACGCCTGGTCACCAGGTCGCCAGGTCGCCAGGACGCCTAGAACGGGAGGCTGGCCCGGAACATGTTTTCGATGAGGGGCGGCGCGGGCACCAGGTCCTCCAGCTTCAGGTAGAAGATACGTTGTAGTCCCTGTACGGAGAGGGAGCGTAGCTCTGGCAGTGCCCCCAGCACGCGGCTGAAGTGCGGCGCGCCAGCGGCACTCGCGCTGCCTCCGCCCGGCATGTGAGCTCGGAGACATCCAATGATCTTCATCTGCAGTTGCTCCACTCGATGCGGCTCTTTTAAACCGTGTCTTTCTGTTGAAGAAGAAGAAACAAAAATAACAATAATGTTGAAAATTATTATTCGTTAGGTGCATGAGGTGTTCATATATACATAGGATACATAATATGTATACGACGAGCTAAATCTTAAAATTATATAAAAAAACCTTTAGCACTACACTTGAAAAAAATTTTGATTCTAAACAAGCCGTTAAAAAATCTGCACTAATTTTAAAATGAAAATTAAGAATTCATATCAGTAATATAAGAATCTATTACAAAGTTAACGTACCTGTAATTAATGTTAAAGCACAGAGGCAAGCGAATGTCGAGATGTCTATGTCCATTGAGTGCAGTGTGTTGCTAAAATCGAGCACTGCATGTAGCCAATCTCCGAATGACCTTTGGCATTGCCGTTTATCAAGTACAAGTCCGTTGCAAAAAGTCAATTTCGTATCCTCTGGACGAGTACGATACGCCAATCGTAAAACAAAAAGTTCAAGACGCGCTGAAGCAAATAGTTGCTCTCGATCTTCAGGGCATAAGTCACCATAGCCAGGGACTTTTTCTGCAAACAATTTTATCATATCTATTGAGTTGCTCAGCAGTGAATAAAACTGTTGTATTACTTCCAAATCTGATGCTGGAAGTTCCATTGGATTAGGTTCTCTGTACTGCGAATAGTCTAGATTTGCGAAGTCAGGAGAGGTGTCGACATGTGCTCTTACTAACGCAGTAATTAGAGAAATAGGTGGACTAGGTGGCGATTCTTGCGGACATTTCGGTTTCGACGGCAATCTTCCTCGCCGTCCTTTCAGTGAATCAGTTCTCACAACTTCTTTCACCATGCCCACAGCTAAGCATTTCTGAAATCGACAGAATTGGCATCTGTTCCTTCTTCTTTTGTCTACGGGGCAAGATTTTTCAGCTAAACATACGTATTTGGAACCCTTCTGCACGGTCCTTTTAAAGAAGCCCTTGCAACCTTCACAGGTGCGAACTCCATAGTGTTGGCAGGCAGCAGTGTCTCCACAGACTGCACATAGTTGGCTCGGCGAGGGTGGCGCAGCGCGCGCCACGACGCCATCTTGCGGCGCACCACCGGGCGAGCTAGACGCTGAGCTCGGGGCGGATGCTTGCATACAGTGTACTCGACTGCCATGCAATTTAGGGCTGTCATTAGAGCTACTAGATTCCGATCTTTGCACAGGTAGAGACGATCGCCTTTGTCGTGACGCTTGATCTGTAGCGACGTGCAAGTCAATCGAACTAGGGAAAGGCGGTAACGAGTAAGAATCCTGGTTGTTAGGCATCCCTCCTGTATCGAACGTAGGGCTGCACGGTTGGGCTGGGGCATAGTAGGGGGACGGAACGTATGGAAGTGATGGTTGATGATATTGATATAGTAATTGGGTTGACGCATGCCCCTGATGAGAGTAAGCGCTGTTGTAACAGTCTTCGTCCATTTTTATTCCGAATTCTGCCATTTCTTGTTTTGGGTAGCGAACTGAATAAGTTTCTTCAAAACTAGGCAGTGCTGGTCCTAGAATGGGTGATGGAGTTTCGCTCACTGGAGTCGTACGATGCGACTTTATCTCTGGAGGAATGGGGGCGTGAAATTCGACGTCCGGAAATGGATCTAGATTATCTTCTAAGATTTCTGAGGAATCTTCTTGATATTGTGGTAACAGCAGATCAGTGAAGGATGAACCGTAGTTGCTCTGTAATAGGAAAATCAATCTATAAAGAAGGCGTACTATACTGTGGGCGGTAAAGCCAGTAAAGCTCCGGCATGGGCGGAAACGTCGAACCAATAGCACGCAACTTATTTTAGTTATTTGTATCAATGATAATTTATTAGTCGCACCGCTGTCGTGACTGTAAGATATTAAATATGTTCGGTTGTTATTCAATATTCTTGTCTACAATTCAAAGAATAATTTATTTAAGTTGAGTTTAGAAAGTTGAAAATAAATTGTTATCCGTGTGTTTATTCTTTTTTAAAATATTATATTTATTATTTGTGAAAGTGTGAATATTGCCTGTTATCTATACTTACGTGTGTTTGCAGCAGTAGCATGCTGGAGGAGTTAGGCGAAAAAGCGCTTGGGGAGCGCGGCTCGACGGCGCTCGGCCCTGAAACAATAACACCATCACATTTAAATCACATAACTAATTAAACTCGTAACATTTAACATAAACGTTCAAATCGAATACCATGCCATCTTGAATAAAACTCGTTACCATGCCAGATAATTCAAAAATACTATGAAATCCGTAGTAACATCAAAGGCCGATGGACTACGAATGCGCTGGGAGGCGTCTGGACGTTACTTGACGGCATGGTACTTTGAACTATCACGCTATACGATCCATGCATCATTTATATTTACCCTCGGCGAACATACTTTAGTTCCTGCTTCGCCACCGCTACACGTAATTGACAAATCAATAACTACTGATAACAAGAATTGATGACTGAACGCTAGGATTCCGTTACCGAAAATGACGGCGAAAAAGAAAGGTCTCTTAATTTATACTGCAGTTTTAGCAGCCAATATCGCCGGTTTGAATACATTGTGTCACGGTTGTTGATTCGCCACGCCCCGAAAATTGAATCCTATATATACATCGCGTGTTGGTATAACTAACTAATGTGACAAGTGAACTAAGGGTATCAAATCAGTTTCGGTCATACTTGGTTGTATTTGAGTCGACATTGGCATAGCAAAGAAAGTTACAAAGTTTTAGGGCAAAAGGCGGCAAATCCCTCGAGAGGTTATGAAATCACTGGCATTTGCAATTTCTATTATGTTCAGAACCATTAATTCCAGTCTTAATAAGCTATAGACACAAGGTAAAAATTAGAATTTTGTTATTGTTTGTTGCCCTTATATTCTATACGACAAACTAAAAAACGAATTTATTGTAAGTTCTTTAATACATTTACTTTACTTGTATTGAAGCTTATTTTGTTGTAGAAATACATATAACTAGGTACAAAAGAGACTGGTATTGTTTTATTTAATATTCATTGCCTTGCATCTCCCCTCAGCTTTCTTGGGGGTAGGTACTAGATTTTTTTTAATCGAAATTAAAAAAATACTTAATACAAAGAACATTTTAACATCAAAATCCTAAAACAGTTAATTGTATACCAAGACAGCGTACTATTTTTAAGCCGAGTGTTTTTTTAATCTAGAGCATAGTGAGGGATTCCAGAGTAGAATCCTGAACATAGCGAGGGATTCAAAGTACTCGAGCTTAAAGTAGTTTTGCACCCTAAGTGTACCTACAATTTACTTTTTATCCCCCTCTGTGGGAAAATAATTAAGTGTAACTTACGAATTATTAACTTCTCATCGTCTGTATACATTAGGTACAGGGGAGACACTCAATATTTATGAAACTAAGTAATATAATCGTAACTACGAAGGCAGAATTTGCGCGGTTTTTATAACAACTTTAAGCATATAATTAGGTACATAGTATACTATTTAACCAATGTGTGATGTAAGTTTTTTGAATTCCGATCCAACTTCTGCCTGCCAATAAAATTGTACCTATACCTTAATTATAATTTTATTTCAGTATTTTATTATATTATGTACTACTACGACTATTTTACTTAGTTTTATACCTAAATAAACTATCTGCCTGCCCTCGCTTCCCTTCGGGTAAAATATATTATGTACCTACCGACATATTTACTTATTGCTATAAACTTTGAGTATTTATGGTTCAAAGTATCTTCCCTGATTTGTACTTTTTGTTGAACGAAATTTAAAAAATCTAATGAATATTGTGAATAATCTAATGAATTTATATTGTAAATGGTATGTTAAAGAAGATATTATTATATTCTCAAATCTACATTCATATCAATCACGGATCATTTGTTACTGGCTTTTGAAAAACTATTGACTTCTGACTATTTTTCTTTTCTTTGTCAAATATCGAAAGTCCGGGAAACATATTCAATTAATTCAAGCAAGGAATATTTGTTGTTTTGAATCGGTTGATGTTGAATATCCATACTGGTTGCGTTTCCCATGGGAACCATTAGGTATATTTTCCGGCATAAAAATAACCTGTGCTATGCCCAACATGTTAAACTAAAATTATACCAAGTTTCATCATGATCTTACTGGTAATTTCTGTGTGATGTATGAACATACCGACAAACAATTTTTTAAATTACATTTTTGGGTTCGGCATTGATTTAGTAACAGAAGGTGTTACTAGGGGCTATTTATCTTTTTAACAGTTTGTATTTACAGAATTTGTACTTCCGCAGTTTTATTATATGTAGGTATAGATGAATTTGTATTCCTCAAGCACTTAATGTATGCTACTTAGGTACATAATATAAGATGATGCCAAAGACACATTAGGCGACATGTGCCGCGACATGTATCGGCGACATGTCAAGCGAAGTCGGCCGATGTCGCCAGACTTCGCTGGACATGTCTGGCGACATCCCGCGTCTTATGTCGACTTCACTCGATGTATTTTGTGACATATTGTGTCGCGCGATGTTGCCAGAAATGTCGAGCGAAGTCTCACGATGTCTTGCTACGTCGCTTGACGTCGCTTGACGTCGCCTGACGTCGCCTGACGTCGCTGGCGATCCATGTCGTGGCACATTTATCACCTAGTGTGTCTTTGGCATGATAAGTAAGTTATACTTAATTATTTTCTCGTCAACAAGAGTATCAATAGGAATCGAACCATATTTTCTCTTGCTACTACGAACACGAGTATGAAAGTAAAGATTATTATATTTGACCAGAGAGCTTACAACTTCCTTGTTCAATGTAGAAATGTAATTACGAGGAGATAATATTGTCATCATCATATGACCACATATTACTTTACTACGCAAATTACTTTGTACTTGGCACACTGCGGTTAAAATTCGAAAGAATTATTTTTTCAAAAGATGACGCGTTAAGGTTGTGACAGGAAAAAACATACTTTTTATTTATTAAAAAAATATTATCCGAATTGAGAACCTTTTTGTTGTCGGTTAAAAATGACAGAAACTCAATTTATTAGTTTCTAAAAGTACTAGTCTTGGAGTATAATGTTACCAAAATTATATACCTACCTATCTTTAAACACTTCAATTATCTATTCCCGACCATTGTGGAGTTGGGTATCTTGTTTCCACGTGTAGTACAAAACCTAAAATGTATAGCAAAGTTTGTAGGACAGTTTTTCTGTACCTGTAGAATTTTGGTTAATTTTTAATAGGGTGCGTTTTAATTAACACATGTTTACACATTAAAACATGTTTTAATTATTGTCTCATCATCGATATTTTTCCCGAAATTATGAGAACAATCGTGAATGGATTTTGCTCTAAGTAGACAAAGTTATAACGCATACTTTACAATACTGATACTTTAGACTAGAGTTTAAAATACATGAGTTTGTCCTTTAATTTCCTTAATCAATTAATATTAATACAAAATGTAAGTGTTGAAATATTTCACAATAGCTTCATCTTCAGAATTTTCAAAATGGAACTTTACTTTCAGTCTATTTGTGCATACGTCTGTGCGCGACTTAGTACAACCCCTTACTATAATATATTATTATTTTTTACAGTAAAGAACAGTATCGTTGGTTAGTTTTTCAAAAAAATTATGGGTTTTTTTCAAACACAATTTTAGGTTTAAGAATTCGATTACGAAATATTCAAAAACAAATTTTGATTAAGATCATGTGTAAGCCACCTAATGGACATTGCATAAATAAAAAAAAACACGTTAGTTATGATGAAGTTAAAAGGAATCACGACCTAACGTTTTAAACACAGGTTTTAAAGTAGTGAATCAATTTACGAATACAATTACAGAACTCTACATTAGCTTTTTCGGACAGTAATTTAATTAGATTTTCGTTTAAAATAATTTATAATTAAAATCACTTATTCAGTAGGTACTTATACAGGAAAAAATCGCCATGTGTATTCGAATGTAAAAAAATAGGCATTATTTTTACACTATACCATTTAAAACAAATTACAATAACGCTGTTTGTCCTAGAAGTTTTGCTCTACCGGCTCTACGTGATAATGATCTTGGTTATACGATTGTTATTCGTACAAGAAACGAAATGCCCTTCAGAGCCTATCATTTAATGCATAAATAAATTATTATTTAAACGTTTATAATCAACGTTTATAACGTACATAAATTCATGTTCATCTTACATTAACTTCATGAAAATATTTTGTTCAACAAGGCTTTCAAAAATTATAATTTGTACCTATAAAATTTCAGTCGAAATCCTATTTTAAATGGTTTTATTTAGGTCAGGCCGTTTGTAATTTCAAATTTAGTAATTGAAATTTAACCCTCTTCCCGTTAA
>DWKA01000589.1:0-15697 GCA_018249155.1 Panoquina ocola ocola
CAGGGGTAGCAACGCATCTGTGACGAACTTCGAGTGGGACAATTATTACACTGTCCTATCCGAAGTTTGTCACAGGTATCCATGGGCGGCAGGGGAAGGTGGCACTGTTAGCTCGTTTGCTACCTTTTTTCTATAAAAAAAAGACCTTATATTACGCTCAAAACGTCTGAATTTCGCCATACAATAGCAACTGTTTTTAGCAACGCAGAACGTTCTTGTATGTTAATTTCAAAGCCATTTCTTATTTCGCTTACCCCGACAATGAAAGCCTAAACCCTTGTCACGGGAATCAGAATGTGCTTTTAATCTGGTCATTCACCTTTGTACGTAAGACACAATTCAGAATAGAATTTCATTAAGTAGTTTCAAATTAATTTCCATTTACTCTGATAAGATTGGTTGTCTACATACACTTAATCTCATTAAAATTACTCTGACACGTGGGTGATGTAGATTGTAGACCTATAAAGAAGGCCAATGACTTTATGTTTACGGAAAAGGAAATTAAGGTTCACGTACATATTTTCCACAGATCTCAGAGATGTCAACTTTCATACGATAAGTCGAACATTGACCTCTTAAGCGACGACCTATTAAATACTTTGAATCTCGAAGCTTGTCATCCATAGCGACATAATATCTTTGCCTATAAATCACCTGTATGAGTTTTGACGGAGCCCCAGATAAGAGGTAAATTTTTATTACCAGCACATGTCTCGGCTCCGGGTTGACCGGGTATATTAAGTATGTTATGGTATGCTATTTTGTATGGAGATAGTTAAGAGGTTGGGGAGTGACATAGCCTCTTACCTACTTACTTTATTACTGTTATTAATTGCAAAGTTTGAATTTGGGATTTGGGCAGCTTCACATAAATCATCCCAATAATAACAAGGAAAAATGATTACAAAAAACAACTAAATCATTTATTATTTACATGTTTATTGATTGTATGACGAGAAGCTATTACGGCGGAAATGCCTTCGTTTCTCGTGCTTGGAACTTCCGCGGGTACATTCTCATTAGATTGTTCCTCCGATATGTCAACTAAACCCGACGGACGACCTTTGCAATAGCGTTCACAGCGCGGGAATTTAAAACTAGACATGCTCTCTGAGCTGTGACTATTATCTGTACTAATTACCTCAGATATGTCCAAGTTCCTCTTACTTTTACGAAAAGAATTGATGATTCTCGTGAAGAAGTTCTCCTTACTTGATTTCGGGAATGGCAGAATTTGGTGCATTGATAGTGAAGGAGCTCGCCCGTTCATTGGAATTGAAGGGAAATTTGAACGATGGTCGGATTCGCTTGACAGGTTTGTAACGCCTGATGAGTTACTCAGGTTACAGCAACTGTGTGAAATGTGACGCTGTTGTGTCGACGACTGGAGATTGCATTTCTTTTCCTGCAGGCGTTTCTGTAAGAACTGAACGCTGGCCGTGTAGAACTGTTCTTCATTTTCAGGTTTTTCTAGAGCAGCATCTATCGAAGATGACTGAGTTTGTCGTTGCATCCCTTGGAAGTAGTGAATCTCTTTGAGTACATCTTTATCATAGCATTGAAGTATTACGAAAGTAAAGCAAAATTGGTTGAACTTACAAATTTCACTAGACACTAAAGACAGACATCGAATGACATAATCATAATCAAATGCTTCAATTGATTGTCAAAAACATTTTTTTACGTTTTTATTTTACACAAAAACTAATCAGGTTTAAATAGTTAGGAGTTTTATACTAGGCGTTCACATATCGGTATCGTCCGCACCGGCCGCACCGCACGCAACGGATTTTCGTATTCTTTGTATAGAAACTCATTTAAGTGCGTCCATCTGTCCGCATCATGCATCATGTCTATAGAATGACATTCAAAATATCGAAGTTTTAATTATAAGTTCTTTTTTAATTAATAACGATAATCGGGAACAAAAGTATCCTAGATATTATTCCGGGATATAAACTATCCATATACCAAATTTCATCGAAATCCATTTATCCGTTTTTGCCTGATTGAGGAACAAATATACAAACTTTCACATTTTTAATATGAATTATATGCTTATTAAATAACTAATGATAGTTCTATTCTTATATAAGTGCCCAATTATGTCATTTTTATAATATGTATATCTATGAAATTATTTGATAAAAAAAATAGACAGTTAGACAGGTGAACCAAAATAAAAGCTAAAGTTTTAGGCCTTCAATTGAGGAAAATTACAATAGATATCTCCATTAAGTAAATGAAGATTTTTATTAGAAGACTTTCAAAACTTTTCTCGGAAATCTTCCAATGATTTACCTTACAAAGGAAATATTAATAGCAGCGCTTTCCTTCACAACTTAGATGAATGAACGCGAATTTTGCTAAGTCGTCTTATTTACTCGGATAGGATGTAACACCTCGTCCTATTTTTCCAAGTGGATTGACGAGTGATTCTCTGAGCTTTCTTTCGGGGGTTGTCGACCCCAGGGGGCTGACCTTTGACCTCTGACGTTGCAATTTGTTACTGCGTTGCCCAAGCGTGAATATCTCGCCGCTCCCGATCCTCGATTCTTATCTTAAATGATACGTTGCCAGCAAAATTAAAAGCAAAGGTTGGGTTAAGGCCTAGCTTTTCGATAAAGGCTGTTAAAGAATCTATTTGAGATGTATCAATGATAAGCCTATAATGTTCAGCAGTTATATTATTAAAATAATTATTATTGTGGAAGAATTTTATATCAATACACAATTTTTTGAGATTAATAGCCACAAAAGTATACAATTTTTTTAATACAAACTTTGAGTGCAAAAATCGAACTGCACTAATTTACAAGAAGTCTGCTGTTCCTCTTGTTCGGAGAAAGTATAAATCCCAGCTTAACTATTACCTGAAAGAGAATTAAAATTAAATATTCGTTCGTTACACTGGGTAAAACGTCACAACAATTTAAGCCGGTGTAGTTCTTTCACCCTCGACCTAGAAGCTTATCAATGCAAATTGGAGGTGCTTGCTCCAGTAATATAATGAATGAAAACAACGAATGACACTCAGGAGCACTGACCTCTCTAGAGTACGCTGGACAGGCTTTATATGGGCTCTACTATACAAAATAACGGCGAAATTTGTTCCCATTTGAGAGGCCTCATTAGAATCTTTAAGGAACTAAATTGAAGTATCTTAAGGATAATTTGAGTTCAACAAATAATTTGAGTTAAACATCGCCAGATAATTGATTGTTTGATGAGTGTCAGGTATTTTGATGCACTCAGCTTTTTTTAGTTGATACTACTACTGAGTTGATATAGTGAGCGCATGCTCATACAAATCCATATAAAGAATACTCACGGTGCGGGTTGGATGCCGGGTGGCTCTAATGAGCTGTGACCCTCAAACGCCGCTCTACCTACGGATTTAGAGAAAAGTAGCTCAAACTAATGGTAATGCCTGTAATGTTTTGACAAAACATACACATTCCAAAAAAAAGTAGTAAGTAGTTACAACACTACTTATCTTTTCCAGAACATTACAACATAGCGATTTACTCAATAGCCGTGTTAGTCTGTAAATCATATTTATAACAGTGTAAAGTTTATCTCATATTAATAGATAGCAACCAGTTTTACAGGCCCGTGATCTAAATACAGGAGCGCACGCGGAAGCGTCGGTGATTGATCTGTCACTCTATAAATGGAACAAATTTCGTATCAACGGAACCGATTAAACATCGTCCGAGTTAGCGTTCACTCGAAATTTTCCAATCGTCTTGTTTGTTTGCGCAAGGACTCCATATTATAGTCGAGATACTGCAGTGCTGGCGCGTGATTGACCTGAACCTTATCTATTCAAACCAAAACTGTTTTATCAGTGGAAAATATTTTTTTAACTTATGAATTATGGAATGATTGTAATAAAAAATCATAACTAATGATATACAGACATGCTAAAATACATTTTAATCAACATTTACATACGTTCTATATTTTTTTATTGATGTCTTAATGTATACGTTAGGTTACATCGGTCTCGTTGCCTTTATAAGACGAGACGAGATTTAATATTAATAAAATGACGTTTACGTAATCAACCGGTGTTTAAAATGACTTCGTGTCCAATAAAAAGCTTTTATGTCAAGCGACCCAGACAAATTTGTGGCGTACGTTGGAAAAATGAGTAATTTAATTATATTTATAACATTTGAATGGCTAATTCGGCGCCAGAAAAACTTATTTGGAGTGTTCAAACACACAGGACGACCCAATATTTATGGAGTCGGTAAACATTGACGGGAAACTTCCGCTAGATGGCCAGTTAGTACATTTTACCGACGTCCGTTTGAAAGTTTAAAAAATAAAACTTTTTTCTCAGGGAACATTAGGGTTATATTTTGTTTTAGTAATTAAAACAATTAAATTATTTTTAAAAAAGAGTGATACAAACAATACGATAACAAAGTCACATGTGTTTTCAGGCAAAGTCCATGAAAAACCTGAGGAATTTAATTAATATTTAACCCGTCCCATCCTGAAGTCATCATACTTCTCAAAATGTTTGCGGTTATCATTAGAACCTGAAAACAAAACCTGAAAAAAAATTACACAATTTTTAGTATACATATACATACATACATAGTATACCTACGAGTACTTACATACAAAGTAAAAAAGTAATTGTAAGAATGTATTTCTAATCATCCCACAACATATTATTATTGTACAATGAGATCTTTTGATCTAAATCGTTCAGAATCTTTTGTTTTTAAAGGTCGATGACCCTAACCCATAACCTTTCGGACCAATTACGCTGTTTACGATCGAGTTTGTTAAGTACGAGAAAAAAATTCAAAGATACCTTTACAAAAATTTTATTGTATTCAAATTAGGATGTTGTTATATACCACTGTTTGATAAAAAAGGCTTAATTACATAAACATTTTCCTAGTTATCTATAGAGATTATTCTGCATTTCAATCAACGAGAGACCGAGTTAAGCAGTAAGCACAGTAATAGCATGTAATAGGATGGGTCACCATTAGAGGCAAGATTTCTTGAGCGCTTCCGTACTTCGAAAGGCACGTAAAGCCGTCGGTCTCTGTTGTTATCATTGGGTAGCAGTTCTTTAGGCTATATTGGAAGGCTTTAGGGCGGCTTAAAGAACTTTCGAAGTTAGCCGCTAACCCCACCAGAAATCCGCACTGGAGTAACGTGATGCAGCTTCGAATTAATATAATGAAATAAAAGGATATTCACATTAAATAGGTAGAAATAAATTAGCAAAGCTTAACTTGATAATAGTTTGAACTCCTAAAGGGTAATAGTTTAAAAGTATCAATGTAGGGGCATGGGACATTCAATTAATCTGCCAGAAGATTCCCGAAGCACTTAGATTTGACTATTGTGGTAATAAAATTAGTGTTCTGTCCTTTCGCATCAAGTGAGGTACTCTTGTTTCTATTTACCAAGTGTTTATTGAATCAAGAAGCCGTTGACCCAACACCTGCAGAATTCTATTTGTTGAACCTTAAATAAGAGGGATTTATTCCGTTCAAATTGATTTCGCCCGACAAAAACGTGTTGTGCCTAAAATTGACGTGAAATTTTGGCAGGTATACCTACCTATTTTGGAACATTTGGGACGTATCTACATTGTACAAAATTGTGTGTCTACAACATACGGATATTCACTTTATCTTTTCCACAGATGTTTCTGTTACTAAGTGCCATTGACAGTGTGTTTTATATTTCAAAATATTTCATCAGCCAGTAAAATTAAAAAGATTAAGTATAAAAAAAGTTATGAGTTTAAATAAATTTTCCGTCATCTCACGCGTATTCACACCACGACGCGACGTCACAGAACTTCAAAGTCTACTAAATTTACGATGTTTACTTGACAAATAGATACGTATATTTTAATACTGCGACTGAAATAAATATTTAAAACGATGAAGGTAATCGCTAATCCACCTTCCTTCCTCGGCCTAGACATGTCATACAATGCGATAAGTTTATTATTGATCTATGTACGTGATGTGTTCCTATGTCCTTGCGGTGGCCAAAATGGGAGACCAAGTGCACGACCTTTGAGGGGAAACGGCCGGCCATCTCTGCACTTGCCCCGTCCATTAATAAACGGTCCATTAAAACTGATTTAAGATTTGTTTACGTTCTAAATGACCTAATCGCAAGCCATTCATCTTTTCCCCGGGTAAATGTATTGCTCGTATTTCGAACTGGGATTCGATTAATTTCTCGGTGATTTATCTCTTCCTACTTTCCATGTGTAGATCGCAATGAGTTTCCTCTTAATTTAATATTGAAAATTCAATTTCATTTACTAATTTTACGTTGTAATGATGCCAGACTAATCATTACGTAAATTATTCATTCGCAAATGATTCCAGTAACGCAATCATAATCTGAGAAAGTTTTTAGAATATGAAACATTTTAGGAGCATCTAATTCGAGTTCAGTAGGTAGGTACCTACTTCGCCAGGGTCGGCCGAGCCTTTTAAAAATTAACGTTCATTAATAATCGCTAATGTGGCACGAGCGTAGAATTAAATCTATCTTACAATTAGATCCGCGGATAGCAACTGGTGTAACCGACGTATAAGACGGCAGTTAGACACACGTATTAGTTCTGCCGAAGTGTTTGTTCACGTTTATAATATGGTCGGATAAAATTACATCTCGACAAGCGCCTTTTGTTTCGTTTTATAACCAACCGCTGTACAACTAATTACAGACTTACCCGTAGATATATTATATTACATACAATAATTACCATTAATATTAATGAGATACAATTATTGTTACATATATGTACCTAAATGTACCACGTATCACACATGTTGTGCTATGAAGTTTGCCTTTTTCTGTTAAATTTGCTTTGCCAGCTTCCAAGAGAAACAGAGTTATTGTCCATACCTAAATAATTTTGAGACTTAAATTGTACTCTTATGTAAGAAAAGTCGTGACACGGGAACATCACATCAATTCATTCATTATTGAGACAGCGTCAAACTTCTTATCGTCTCTATTTCTAACTACCCGTGCTACATGTATTTTAAAGTTTTGAGTTTTCTTCATAGATTCCAGTTTTCAGGTTCTATTGTGTAACAGGTTGCGTACAAACAGCTGAAGGCGGACAGAATTTCAACTGACTTTAAGTAAATAATTCGTGTTGTATTTACATTTTATAATGGGGTGTCTGTTTATTTTGTCTGCAGCTGTATTGTGGAAAACATCGAAAGAATATTTGATTGGTACATTGTCGTGTATGCATCGCTGGAAGTACGTTGACAAACACACTCTTTCATGCAAAGGGATAATCCGTTTTTCTGACAACTTTGCTTTATTTTCTAAGTTCATTGCCATTATAACACGCTATTCTAACTATAGAATTACAACGTGAATTTATTTCAATCCGCAGACATATTCTCCTTACATAGGAAGTAAAAATCTTCAAAAATATATACGAGCATAAAAAACATGGTTGTAACAGTTCCTTTTATAAATATTTAATTTTTTAAGAAAAAAATGGTAATTTAATAACCATGCCGTATTGTAATCATGTATTTTGATTCTGGTCAAGTCATATTCTTACCAATTTAAATAGCACTCAACAAATTTATTTACCTTTACTAACGGGACAGTGAACTCGACCGGAACGATGATCCCTTAGAACTTTTCTAGACATATAATTGTGTGTTCTTGTAAAGAAAAAGTCTGTTTTTGACGTAAATAAATAAGTTGGAGAACAAAGCGAAAACTGTACCTCAGATTTATTTGGTTACGTTTATTCTATATTCTAAGGGTTACGTACAGATCGCGCACGAGTTGATTGCAGTCGGGGCCTGAGGTAAAGGGGGAAAGCACGTCGCCCTGCCGTCTTTAATATGGTGTTATTAAAGCTCAAAATTATTTAGGCTCCCCCCCTTTACCTCAGGCCCCGACTGCAATCAACACGCGCGCGATCTGTATATCCCCAAAATAAAAATCCACCTCTTGGGCTCCCCTACTATAATATTTACAACAGTAAAGTCGTGTATTTGTAGGTATACAGTTTCTATTTGGAGAATATTTAAGCTCGAATAATTTTCTGCAAATAGATACTTGGGTTTTTCAGTAAATATTATAGGATTCTAAAAATCTGTTTAATATTGATAGATTGTGCATAAAACAGTTTCAATGCTAACCTTGCAACTGCAGTTTGTAGCCGTGTGATTTATTGCGTATTGATCGCAGTAAAACTGATTCACAATGATACGAGATTTGTTGGTTTTATTGTATTTTGGCATTGCCATCTTTTTATAATTTTTTTGAAAACATAGGTATTAATTAACTGTTATATTTTATTATTGACCACTATTATGTATAAGAAATTAGATCAAAATATGATGTCAGAGCCAAAGCGCCAAATTCCATTTATTTTAACGAATTCGTAAAATTGGTCCTTCCATTTTAATTATTGTTTCAGAATACGCACACAAAAAGTCCACAAGGCCAAGCTTGCTAATCCTAAAGAATCCTGAATTAATTGATTGTCTACAAAAGGTTTCCACTCTCGGCTTCCCTTTGTTTTTGTTTTGGTAGTATTATGCGTACTGTCCTCGCATTAATATTAATAAAGATATTGGTATTATTAATGTATCATTATGCACGTTTAATTCAGATTTTGTGCTACTTAATTATTAATTTTATTTGTCCAGTAGGTATATCTTTATCCTTTAGAGTTAGACGATAAATTTTTGTATGCATAATCTGTTTCTCGGAAACGGCTACAACAATTTTCTTGAAATTTAGTATACGGGGATTTCGAGGGTGATAAATCGATCTAGCTACGTATTTTTTGAAAATTTACCAAAAAATGCTGACCAAGCTCCGTCACTAGGTACTTCAAAATAAAGCGCTACAATCGACCTACTCAGATAGAAAAACAGACAGACAAACTGGCAGACATAAACATACATTTTAAAGGATTATATTTTTCCTTGGTATACGCAGCTGAAAAATCACAAGTTACCGATCATGTTTCCGTAACGAACGCTAAATAAACAAGATGTTTTTCATGAGTATCATGGCGCGATATATTTCGCTCCGCCAATAAAAACACGAAGGTCGAGGCCTCACATTTTTCATTCACATTGACTGTCGACGACAGTACTCTTATTGTTTTTTCTTCGTTTCGCGAACGGACTTCGGTGAGTCACGCTTCAGTCATAGTTCCCGGAGCGCCCGTAAAATGTTATTACAGCTTGTTTCGATCATTCGAGTATTTCGATAATTAATCTAAGATGTTGTAGTCATCTTTCCTTGAATAAAATAAATATACTAATGCGACGGGATTCTCGTTAATACTTAGGTACATGTCGTTTACGAAAAGTTTAGTTTTCGCTTTCTTAGGTTTTATATTATTACTAGATTCTCAGAAGTGAATTATACGTGGTTGGGGTAAATAAAAGCAAAATTGAGATTCTTGAACCCACAGAACAGTACGAAATTGGCAAGAGATTTGCCGTAAAAATATCACTGCAGCCAAAGAGCTGTAACTAAGGTGTAATATTTGCATCGCAACACAGCATGTGCGATATATCTCAGATATTTCGTAGCATTTAATATAATTATTTATTCATATTTGAAAGACTTAAGAAAGAGGTTTTTCAAAGAACGGACTTTTAAGGCTTCCTCTACCGGTCAACTCAGGGTGATGATGAGAATTTGCGGTAGGTAGCAAGAATGACAATCATTTAATAATTTGCATTTAATACCACTTTGCGTTGTGGCCAAGGTTTATCTTGAAGATGTCGTTACGATTAAGTTACGTTATATAACATTGCGTTGCAACACTTCACACTACGGTACAATTATCGGTGAGATGTGGTGCGGTCCTCCTGCAAAGTTTCAATGAAACGGAATCCTGTAGAGTCGTAGGCTCGTAAAAATAGCTTTACAACACATCCAACGAACAAAAAATACACTAAGGACAAAGACACACGTGCGAATAAGCATTGAGTTTGATATAAAATTAAGACCTTGTATTAAATCGCATTCGTCTGCCATAAAGTTTAGATTTCGCAGTTTATTTTAATTTTTATAGCGAAATTTATGTGTCTAAGTATTTTAGCATTTGATTTAATTGCGCCTTGCGAACATTATAATAATAGTTCACAAACTCTGGGTAGTGACTAGCGAGCAACGTATGAAATAAATTACGCACAATATTTCGTTTTCCAAGATTATGATTATGGTGGCATCGTAAATGTGTTGTCGTTTATCATAATTTATATGCAAACTTTGAAGAAAACTTCGGGATAAGAGAAACAAATATAAATTGAAACTTTAAACTGTAATAAAAAATAAGATTCATTGCAATTAAATATATACGTACTTACATTTAAATTAAAGCTAAAAGCTATAAAAATATCTCTTTTCATTGGCTTTAGTGTAAGTTATTGACACACTTGAAAAACGCAGTTGTGACTTCTCCAGTTCAACCAGTGGGGCCGAGAAATCACCGTAAATAATTGTATTGGCGCATTTACAAACCAATAATGCACTTGGCATGGCGTTACTGCAACGCAATTCAAAGATTCCTCGTGGATGAAAATGTAGCGTACGTTTTATTTGCATAATAAATACCGGGGCAGCAACAACAGGTAGAACCTACTTATGTTTTAATTATAGTTGTCTCAAGCGACCATCATTCGGCAATATTCACGAATTTGCTCATATGTGTCCACTGTAAGTTTTTGACTGACCCGGTCGAACTATCGAAACTATTGTTAAATATCTGAAACTGCTGTATGTAAGAATTTATACAAAACAATAAAAATATTAGCGCTAAAAAAATTTCCATGTAAATAAATTTTGTTTTAAGTAACACACTCGAAATTAGAATCGAGATTAACTGCCGCTGATCCAGTTTTAAACAAACTCCGGAAAATTATTAACTCGAAAATTTTCCTGCTCTCTTCGTTGTCACCTCCACGAAGAGAATAATATTATTGACAGGCTGCGATGAAATCAATGGTTATAATTAAAGTTATTACGTAAATATATTATTATCGTCTTCGCAGATTTTCCAATTGACAATAATTAAATATAGACCGGCCACAAATTTCATTGGAAGTGTTGTTATACTCGCCCACACGGATAATACGTAATTTCCGCACGAAAATTGACCCTTGTCACAGAGATAGCATTGAAAGTGTTAGACACATTTTTAATGCCAATGTTTTCTTTATTTATCAATGTGAATCGTGCTTGTAATAATATCCTTGTTAGTGTTTTCGGAAAAACTTTATTAATATCGTCTGCAGATTACATGATGTTTTGAACGGTTTAACGAGAGATGAATGTTTACTTTAAGGAGATAAATAATAAAACTATGTAATGTTTTTATAGTTATATAGCTACTATGTATATTTATGAGCGATATATGACTATTTAACGATAATATTATGTTTTCATAGAGACTGATGTTATTAAAAGTTTATCAGTTATAGTTGTGTATATTATATTATGTGTAGACAAAATATTATAATAGAAAAAAATAACAAAAACAATTAGAAAATAACAATACCTACGCTAATAAAATCTAGGTACCTGTTATATTTTTCCCGGAGCGAAACGAGGGCGGGCAGCTTATAAAATACTAAGTAGGTATAGATAAATTTGCAACAGAAACGTATTTAAAATAAGGTAGGTGTTAAACCGTGGAGACCAAAACAAGTAAATTTTATAATAAATTAGTTTCCGCCCGCTGCTTCGCTCCCCTGAAATTTCGACTGTGACATAAATTAAAAATTTAATTTTTTTTTTATATTGCAACGAATCTTTTCTTCTAATTCGACGCCAACGCCAACTAGGTTACGGTTTTTGAACATTTAATGGAATAATCTGGATAAAAAATACCCTATGTGTTATTTCAGGTTACAAACTATTCATAAACCAAATTTCATCCAATTCCGTTCATCTGTTTCTGCGTGTTTGAGGAACAAACATACAAACTTTCACATTTATAATATGAAATAGTAGAATAAATCATTCATTGAATTTTAGTCATTTCACAAATTCTCTTAACCTACGCATCACCGGTAACTTTATAATCGCCGCGGCATGAACATCAAAACACGACGAGTATCGATTTCTCGCAGAATATGAATGGGTCTATCCATCAGGTGACAAGGCCGACAGGCCGGTATCGGACTACGGGGCCTTCAGATACCATCAAAACATTCTACACACGCAACTCTTCCTGTAATAGATCTTTTTGAGAAATAAATTCTTCTGCTCATTATCTGCTATTAGCATAAATATTAACAAAGAGCGGGAAGAAAATATCATATTACTTTTCGTACATTTATTTTTTGCTGCGCTAAAATCGTTGTTCGACAGATACACTAATTTACTACATGAATATATTTTTCTTAACTTTTTAAAAACATAATTTTTCTTTTCATTTTTTATATGGCTTCAGACCATTATTAGGCCACTATTATTAGGCCACAGGGCACAGGTCTAACGTGTAACCCGCGACTGATAAATTGTTTTAACCTATAAACCAGTAAACAGAGTCTGGCGACAGCGGCACCTCCTGCTCATAACTGCCTTAACAACAGGTTAATATCAGAGAACAACGACTTTCGCAGAAAGCCGATGTGTCGCATCCAGATCCAAGTATCTTATACCTTTAATACCCAAATACAGTTTCTATTAGTAAGATAAAAAGCTAAAAAAAATTTCAATTACATCTTTAGAGTCAACACATAAACTTAGAGTAATAATGAACGACCTCGTAGTCTAGTTGGATTGGTAGTGACCCTGCCAAGTTGGTCCCAGGCTTAATTTCCAACTATATCTAATTTGTATTGTCCATGTCACCCACGACGCAGGAAATCGTAGTGCGTGTTCACACTCATGTGTACAATAAGCGTTTATTAAATGCAATTCATTTCTCACGTACATTGGTAAAAGAGTTACTTATTTAACGTTAAGTTGTGCTTTTTTATTGTCGTTATAATGTAGTTATATTTCTTAAGGTACAATTACGGCCAGTCTCATCAAGTTGTCGACTCTACAGAATATAATCTTTGACCACCGGTAACCTAATTTGCTTTAATTTGATTGCATAATATGTCGAAACAGTAAAACATTTCATCATTAATGGAAAATCTGGACCATATTTTCTATTTTATATTATTGAAGACCCACTTTCAGTAAATTATATCCTTGGATTTGGGACAAATAATTAAATGCATTCGGTGATAAATAATACGTAGTATTTTATTTTATGAGAAGTCGTGTTTTATAAGGTGTGTCAAATTGAAAAATGAAGGGACAGAAGTCAGTTAGTTACATAAAAAACACATCAAGATCGTGCATCGTGCCGAAGCAAACATTTAGATCGAAACGACCAGTTGGTGTTTATCCAGCTAATACGTAACCAAAACCAACTTTTGTAACAAGATAACGAAAACAAGGAATGAAATAACTCGTACATGTGGTAAATATCATGAAATTATTGTGAAGAATGAATTAAATAAATAATAAACAACCGAAACAGGTATCCGGGTGAGCCGGAGTAACAGTTTTATTCCAAAGAGTAGGAAATGAGTATTGCGATAAATATTATTATTACGGAGGAAGGTCGCACCGAATGAGTCCCAGGGCTCCGATTACAACACAATTGTTTACACGTAACTGTTGCTAGGATAACTTTGGGTAACACAACGATTTAATGGCTTACTCAATTTTATGTCTTAATTCTAAACCCATAAGATCCAAGTATCGTTTTTGGGTGAATTAAAACATCGGTCTTTCGTTGTAACATTCTTTAACCGTCTCGATGCGGAAGCGCAGAATTAGACGGGTATATCGATGAATGTATATCAATAATGGCGTTGGGATAAATATTATCAATGTGCCGCATTAGACCGTCATCTACTTGGCTATGAGTAGAGATCACGTCTGTAGCGAGATCGAAAAAAGAAGAAAAATTAAATATATAGAAGAAACTCAAGTCCGTATATATTTACAAGTTAACCCGCCATCGCTTCGCTTTGGGCCTTTGGCTTAGCCAGAGAAAACTAAACCGTTAAAACATATTTGTAAGTTAAGAGGATATTAATCATTTTTATTTTATTTCAGATACCATTATAACCCACTAAAATGTTGATGAAATTTCTTACAAATGAATATATGTTGAACGTTCCGATTATTGAGATTGTGTTAAAGGTCGGTAATAAACCGATGTTATGCATTCTTTCCAAATCGTAGCACTAGTTTAGTTAAATTACTCAACAAAATACATTTTACTATGCGTATTTTATTACTGTTAACCCAAATAAAAAGAAAAAGATCGGAAAGCAGGTCGGCGCGAGAGCTTGCTTACAATAATAGCATTCCCTAACTATTGACGGTTATAGAATCGCTGCCCTCAATGATCGAAGGGCCGTTTGAAAGGCGGCCAGAATGATCTACCTAATATCGGACTATTGCCATGAATTATATCCAAAAGGTTATTATATTTCCGGAGTAAAGGTCGCCTTCTATCAACATCCGTTAACAGATTCTAATGTAGCGAGCGTGATCGGATCAAGCGAACCTTCACGCCTTTAGTTATTCTTATTAAGCTTGTTTAAAATTATACGTGTTTCAAAGTGTCTATTCTTATGTGTGTTTGTGTTTCAAAGTTCTTCGATGATTGTAGTGTTAAGTGATTTGGTGTTGTGTATTGTTGTAAGGTCGAAAATGTTTTATTGGCAAAATGAAGGAAGTGTCTTCCAATTCCCCTTTTTACTCACTGTGGCCAAAATACTGGCCCTCTCCTATCTAGGCCAAAATTTAATACCTTTTCCTCCATAGCCCTGGATCAGAAGCTGAGTAAGCCCAATACTTATCGACGGGGTATAAGCGCTACAACCGTTATTCTATAATGTACACTGACGGACAAATAAACTGCATCAAACTTCAGGATTATTATATACAGTATGCAGTTTTTAAATTAAACCAAATGAAAATTTCGAAATTGCCCTTTAATCAAAAATATCTAAATTTGTAAATATAACTGCAATAAAAGATAAGATTATAGCCGGGTAAATAAAATTTTAATAACTTTCATAGTATATTAAAATTTATTGCGTCTTGAACTTAATGCAGTTTATTAGTCCATCAGTGTATTTGAATTTACGAGTAGAATATTTTTTTTTAATTGACTACGTAAATAAGTTACTATCAACAATATCTATCAGTAGAACTTTCGTCACGACACAATGACCAATTAATCATTCATGAAATTATTTCAGAAATTCCCTGTCTGAATAAATTTAGTAGTATTTCTTATTACTTACATGTGTATTTTATTGCAGCTAAATCAGGGCGGTGTGAGTTATGTAAAATATTTGATACAATATTACGTAAACAACACATTCCACTGCTCAAAACAAAATATTAACAATTTACCGCATGCACAACAAGAATTAGGTTGATGGTTTCCAACTAAGTCAGAAGTTCTAAAACATTGTAATACTTAATAATATTGTCATTGTTTTTAATACGTAATCCTATTAATATTATTAATGTAAAGATTTGTATGTTTATTCCTCAATTACGCAAAAACGGTTGAATTGATTGGGATGAAATTTGATACAATAGATAGTTTATAAACCGAAATAACACATAATGATACTTTTTATCCCGATAATCT
>DWKA01000590.1:0-15694 GCA_018249155.1 Panoquina ocola ocola
TTATACCAGCCAACGCACATATGTGCGATGAAAACATGTCGCCTTCAATGCGGTATCTATTGGGGGTGATCTGTGAGAATTTTCTAAAAAAGACTATTTAGTCTTAAACATTAATCTACATGGTGGACAATAAGTTCTTCTCAAACCGAGGCGTGATATAAATAGGTTTCGTGGAGAACGTTAAAAGCTGTCCCCTAACGCTGGTAGTTACCATCGGCGGATGGCAATGTACATTCTCACACAACACTATTTCATGGTTGATGGTATGAATCCTCGCCTTGCACCGTATCCTGCTGTAAGAAGTACACTCCCACCTCACTTTGTCCATAAACTTCGAGACGTATGTCCTTTTTGTGAACTTGTAGCCCTCGTAGAGGATTCCTTTTGTACCCCTCTCTGACGTCACTAATACCGCTGGAAAAATAAACAGAATTGTAACCACGGTTAGGGTTTATGAAGTCACGATTATCTAATAATTTTATCATTGTAATACTATAAATATTGGAATTTAGAGTATTGTATAATACACAAGATAATGTACATATAATTGGAATGAGTATCCATTTCAATATTGATAAAATTTATTGTCCAATCTAATGTCACTACCCAATGTGAATTAACATTACTTAATAATAAATAACATTACCAATAAAGTATTAAGTTCAAAAGCTAATATACAAAATGTCCCACAATATGAAACAGAAGAAAATATCACGCATAACAAAATATCTACATACATACAGACTTCTAAAATTAAAGCTAGTTTGTAGACAATAAGTAGACAGTTTGTAGACAGTAAGTGGTTCTTTTCAAATCATGGGCTAATATTAATAGATTTTAAACAAAACTTCAGCAGTTCTCCCTTGACATTAGTAGTAACAGTAGGAGGATGACAATGGACGTTCTCACAGATAACTATTTCATTGTTTATCTTGTGAAGTCTGGCCATGCATCGAAGACGACTGTATAGGGTACACTCCCATCTCACTTTATCAATAAACTTCGATACGTAAGTGCTTTTTGTAAACTTGTATCCCTCATAGATGATTCCTTTCGTACCCCTCTCCGAAGTTATAAGGCAACTGGTTTTAAACTCGGATTGATATTAATAAATTAAACTGCTCTTCAAATATTCTATTTTACATAAAATTTATATTCATTAGATATTAAACAAATTCATTTGCCTGTCGATTTATTTTTACCTTTATATTTAACTTCATGACATTGAATTTTGATTATAATAAACTTCTAATTTACAATTAATAAAAATATGATATTATAATTATACTTAAATTGTGATGTCCTTTTCAAAATGATTTACATTGTGTGTGACTTATAAAACGTGAGATCCCTTTATTTCTTCTCATGATTATGTTCATTGTATATAGCAACTATCCTATTGTTGACAATGTGCAATCTGGCTTTACAATACTTGTTTTGCGTGCAGCACCATCTTTTAACGCCTGCCGTAAAATTCCCATTTTTCAAGTAGAACGTGTGCTCACCCACTCTTATGTTTGTTTTACCTTTCTTTGTCTTGAGTAAGGTAACTAAAAAAAGATTGTTAAGGTAACTATTAAACTGATGAATATAATGACTGTAAGGTACAGTGAGATTACATTCATTTTTGTGAATGAATAAAAAATCATAGTTAATAAATCTTAGATTCTCCTCAAACGCCGTTCACGAGTGATTCTTAATTGATATCATTGTTTTGATTTCAATTCTTTTCTTCAGTATCTTTATCAAGAGTATTCTCTCAACATATTTTGTACAACATAAATTCAAAAATTTTTGAATTTCTTTCTACTACAGGTACAAAACAGGGAAGAAACTGAACCAAAAATACCCGAACTTTATACGAGTAAGTAGTTATTACATACTACATTTTTCTGGAAGCGAAGTAAGTGCGGGTTGTTAGTCTATCAATAAAAATCACGTAACATACAAGAGGAAAAAGAAAATAAAGAATAATAAAGAGAGAAATAATTCAAGAAACATAAGTATATTTTTTATTAATTAATAGTAACAGAGTACAATCAGATTCAATTATAATAAAATTACAAGTGAATGTTAATCATGATTATGTTTATTATTCAACTTCAAGATGTATTGGTTGTATGTGTGCACAACTGCCCGACACTGCCTATGGTTGTGTGTGGAACAGACCCATCTGATCTTCAAGCCGCTCATACTTTGTGTGCAGAAAGTGTAGCCATCGATGCTTAACAGGGTTCTTCCTCGACGAGATTTTTTGTAGGTGACTGAAAAAAAAGAACAGCATTTGATTATTAATGAGATAAAGATAATGATAAATGAATTATTTTCGACAAAACAAATTAACGTAATGAACAACAGTGATGTTGAAGTTGCTAATAATGTCAATGTTGGTTTTAATGTCACTATTAATAATGAGGAGAAATTTGACTTAAAATTGCTGACATCCAATTTTGACGACGGTGATCATACATTCATTAACATAGATGTAGTTCTTTACCGATCTTAATATAAGTAAGTATGCTAAAGGAAATAAAATAGAAGAATGCATATAAAACTGTGAGAACTTATACGAAAGCTTTTTATTAAAATATATAAATAATGATTTTTCACGAAAACCACATGAGACAAAACACAAGAAAGACCAGAAGGATTTTCTTTCAGTGGTTATGATTATTTTTAATACTGACAATTTCCTTGTCAACCGTATGGATGCAAGCGCGGCATCCTTTACCATTGTGAGTGGAGCAGGCCCATCTTACTTTTGAACCAATCACGAATTGTGTGCAAAATGTATAATTTCCTAACTGGATTAACGTTTTCCCGCGTCTGGAAAGCACGTACGTGGCTGAAAATAAGAGAAACTATTAAATTTTCCCTTAAATACTGAGCTAAAGTACTAACTCCAGTATGGAAGAACAATCCTTGATTAAAAAGAGCACCAACACAATCCATAGTAGGTAAGTAAGTATTTCTCAGTACACTTATCATATAAGCTATTCATTTTTCATCAAGGAAGTAGGTTCAGTGTCATAAAACTCTGAACAGTAATGGCCTCACTTCTCATCGTCTTATGTATTTTATCTTCAAACCTTAAAATAGTTCTAAAATCTTAGCTTTAAACTAATATGGTACAGTTATCAAAACTTTTCGCTTCCACTTCCTTTGTCGGCGCTACTTTTAATAACTATCGTATAATTTAATGTGGTCTCTTGGACATAAAGCGATGTTGACAAAACAAATAAAAATGAAATTATTCTCAAAGTTTATCTTTTCATTGTCACAGTTAAATTTCACATACGTTTATAATACTCGCTTACTGAGAAATATTCTATTGATAAATTTCTGAATGATTGTGAGTATTATAAACTTTGATCACTTCGTCGCCAACAGTTTGGACGGTAGCTCTACATTTCTTGTGGTTGTGGGTCGAACAGACCCAACGAGTTTTAAAACCTGTAGTTTTCTTGCAGAAAGTGTACCCACCGATTCGAAGCAAAGGGTTACCTTTCCTCGAAAGTATCATTTCCATATCTGAAAACAAAAATAAATTCTTTGGAAATTTGGCAGAAATATGAAGATCAATTGGAAAAAATATTGAAATTTTTGTTGCTGTAATTTTTTTTACGTTCAAATGATTAAATTGGAATTTAAATTTTGGAGTTGTCAGAATTGCAAGATTTATTTGATCTATTTATTTGATGCTCGATTACTCTGTGTCTTTGAAATGACTATCACAATATTGCAACAGTCAACTAATTTGCGCTACATATTATTATGCCAGCGAAATTGTAGTAATAATTCTTTCCGTGAATAGCTTTCGGAATTTCTCGTTTCATTTGTTTCTCATGCAAATATACCTTATGCTATGCAAATGCTAGCTAGTTAAATAAGTAGATATGTTACCGGAAATGTGTAAAATCCGTCATTTTATACAATTCCTAGGAAATGTATGTAATCCCCAAAATGACACGGAAATTTGTGAAATAAATTAAGTAAGACACATATCCTACAAAATTTATAAATTTCCTAAATAGCAATAGGAAATGTAAAACATTTAGAAAATTTAATTCAAATGTAGGTATTCAAAATTATAATATAATAATGTGACTACAGCATTATTATTTTTATGTGACTATGATATTACAAAATGTCTTTGTAACAGATGTCGACGGAATTTATTATTATTTGTAATTGTGACATCTCCGGCGCTGCGGAAGGTGCAACCCCTTCGCCCTTGCGTAACAAAACACAGGCACCCACGCTTTGTTACAGCGGGCGGGGGTTGCCAACGGCGGTTGCAAACAAGACTGCGTGGTGTCGGGGTAGGCTGATTCGGTTCTGTGAAACCTGAAACCTGAGTGTATTGACATAAATAGTTATAATTAAATGACACAGTAGTGCCAAATGTTGAACATGCAGTGGATTAAAACATTATTTCATACATTTCCTAATAGGATATTGGAATTATATACATTTCCTAGGAAATGTATAGATTTCCCAGGTCATGTATGTATTAAGTAAAGTTTAAAACAATATTTTATACATATCCTAAGTGGCGTCGGAATTGTATACTTTGACTAGGAATTGTATACAATTCCGCGATTTCACACATTTCCGGTAACATATCCATAGATATAATGCATCAATTAGTCACTGACTAATATTTTAGAAAAAATGACTCCTGAACATCTGTCTCTTTCAGACTCTTGCCAAGTTATAATAATAATATTTCCAAATTCTTATTAACATTTCTGCTCACAGTCATACCTCAAGTGAAAGTCGTCACCCAGCTAGTCAGTGCGCCTCTTGGGAGTGATGTAGAACTCCAATGTTACATTGAAGCTTCACCCAAAGCCATGAACTCCTGGTACCGAGAAGATTGTAAGTTAAATAATTGTAATAATTTTTTTTCAAGTAATTCGACTAAAAAACCTATTGACGTAGTAAATTATATTGAAATAAACACAAAGATAAAAAATAAATCTTCTTCTTCTTTCAATGTTTCAATAATATGTAGATAACGAACTGTGATGACGATTGTTATTTTTATTGTACCCACAATCCAATTTGAATTTGTCAAACGTTTTTGGTAAACCATATTATTTGAGCACATTTGTCAAAGTCCATCTTAGCATGCCACTTCAAAAGCTAAATTTTTAAAAAGTAACCTCAGTAATTAATAAAATTAAGCATTGCAAATGTGGGTGTGGGTGTACAGGTACACTCTATTTTTGAATTGTCCACAGCCCTTGTAAGCGACAAGCTAATGGAGAACCCAAAGTTCCGTATAACGGAAACGGCGACGAACGATTACTCTTTATGGATGAATTTGACGATAAAATCGCTGGCGCCAAGCGATTGTGGGACTTACGTGTGTGCTTCCGTCAATGCGTTGGGGAAAATGGAGAGCCAAGTCAGCTTGCATAGTAAGTTTTCTCTATTTAATATGAATAGGAAAATGGAATCTATTGTTGTCGACTTAAGTAAGAATATTTGATCGAAGTTACAGTCGCTAGTTGCATAAAATATTGTTACGTTTATTGAGGTATTTGAATACTTTTAGGAAAGCGGAAAGCCTAAAATAATGTTAATACAATTTTATTATAGGAATTAAGTATGAAGTAAGAGATATAAGGCGAAATATAAATGAATATTTTTCTTGGTATTAGAAAATACCTTTTACATAATTATCTATGTAACAGTGATCTCACTCTCGCAATGAGAATCGAACTCGCGATGTTTTATAAACCAATGAAATCACTATTTGTAAGAGATATGAAAGGTTACAAAGCAAGTATAAAATTATAAAGTGTACACAAAATGGTACACAATTTCTATAAAAAATAATCTTGTTGGAACGAATATTGAAAATCTTGTTTTTGATCAGTGTATTATTATAATGTATTTTATTTTTGCTTAAGTACTTGAAATATTTTTATGTCTATGAACTTTCACGCTTTACTAAATACAATAGAGCATTTCGTGTTTCACGGTAATTACGTATCTACCATTTCAACTTGCCATTTAAAACAAACAAATTTACCGTGTCTGCATTTTAATGTTAACCGTATCTTATTACTTGACATTAGAAATATTATTGTGATATGAAATATTAAAAAAAAACATACTGCTCAGGCAATATTATTTACTGAGGTGACTCGTTATATTCTGTGAAGTTGTTAGGTTATGTGTACCTACTTTTGGTGTATCCACATTCTAAAGCTAAACTACTTATTAGAGTTAACTAACTACAGCCTCTCCTGCAATTTAATTCGGCGAGAGCGGCAGGGGATCTGATTTCTGATTTCAACGCAATCTACAAAAAATACTGTTCAATTCAAACCAGTCAATGTGTTCCCTATTAATCTGGACCAAAAATATTCATTCAAGCGTTGATATTATGAATCCCGTGAATGTTTTCCTGAGATTACACTTGTTAAAATCAGCTAAAATGTCATTCAACAAAAAGTGAACCATTAGTAGGGCTAATAACCGTGTTTACCGTGCGAAGTTTCTCCTTTCATATTCTCAGCTGAGGCAGACATTTATATGACGTTCTCGAGTCAAAGCTTAAGAGAGATTTTAATTAATTATTCCTCTTATTACTTTTTCAATGCATGCTATGCCAGGCGGAGAAGAGACAGATAGATGCGCAAAAGTTCGTTTTTAGGTACCGAGCCAATCACGATCCTCCGATACCTAAAAACGACTTCTGCGCATCTAACTGTCTCTTTCTTTCGGCTGGCCAAGTTCCTTGGCCTTAAGGTATATCTTTGTTTTTAATAGGACTAAAGCTCAGTAAGGAGGAGCCCATGGTGTCAGGTGCGGCTTGGCAGCGCGCACGAAACCTTCCAACGCGCGAAAGACCGGCAGCATCGCACGCGCACCAGTACCTTACCCACCACCTATCACCGCAGCTGTATGCTTTGTTGCTGACTGTACTCCGATACTTGAACGTGTTTTGAGTGTAGTAGGCTGGCTAATCAATTAATAAGGAATATCAATGGATTTCAAATATCGATTCTAAAAAGAATAATAATATCTTACATGCATAATTATGAATATAGAAAAGACAATCTGAGTACGTCACATCGCGTTTAGAATAATGTAATGGGCTATAGATAAACTGACTAACATACATCTACTTTCACGTACCTTTATAGGTAATAAGTAAGTAGATCTTGCTAGTTAACTACTCATACTTAGAAATAATTTAATAAACAGTTATTAACTCTTTTTTTATCACACGATTATTTGTAAAATAAAAGAAAAATACGTTTGTCGTAACCAAGTTTCAAACCAATAAGTAATAACAATAATAATACGAGTTGTAAAAAAGAGACATCATTTTACGGCCACATTTATAACGATATTGTAATAATGGGGTAAGTAATTTAATTTGTCGAAATGCGAATGTCATAGTAATTGAAATAAAAGCATCCGGAATTATTAAATTCTTGCGAGATACAGTTTTACAACGAATACGTGATGTGACGTACTTTTGTTTACTTACATTTTGTAAATAGGTATACCATTGTCCATATTATATTATTATGCTCGTATCTAGAAAAATCTCATAAAATATAATCAGTATGAAACCTTTGTTATTGGACTAGGAAACGATAAATTTGTTTATGGATGTTGTGATATTATTTTATTGTGAAAAAAAGGTTCGAATAGTTCGGAAAACCTGCGCTGATACGCAATGGTGTTATAATTATTTGTTTGTATACTTGCGAAATATACATATTATGTACATAAGAAAACTTTACTGCATAATAATTATTTTCTTGTTTTATAAGTTGTGGTTGTTTCAAAATCAAACATGAATGTAAACATTGACATGAAACCAGACGTGTAAAGTTAATTTTACATAAGAGGTAATAAAACATGAATCCAATACAACTTCCAAAAAAATCTTACTTTATATAAGATTTTCTGCGATAACATGACTGGCATATTATACATTTTATATAATGTAATGTGAAAATTTCCATTTTAAAAATATTCGCGTCAATAAATTTTTATTACTTTAGTGTTATAATTAATACTCAGAAATAATCGCCTAGATATTGATTACCGTATATCATAATGACGCAATTCCTTTTAAAAGTAATGAAATATTCTGGTTTTTCAGTAAACATAATTCGTAATAATTGTAACTCGGGTACTAACTATTTCTATATAAGGTAAAATAGATCTACGCAACTAAATGATTAAAGTTCTTCAGGTCGTCTCCAACATTATGCTAATAACGTTTATATTGTAATGCGTTATGTTGACTTTGACAATAAATGTAAAGTTTACAAATATTGAAAAGTTTCTTTATTTTGTTTGCCTTTAGCTTAAGAATATTTCGATTTTCGTATAAACATACATTTGCCTTCATTGTCTAATGAGTTTTTGACGTAACATGTCAGACGCACGTAAGTATATTTTTAAACAAATATCATTAGTAAATGTCATCACCCTATAAATATCTTTACAGCACAGATCACCCCCTACAGTAATCAGTACATTAGCTACAGTATCAAAATCACAACTCAAGCAGTGCAGGTGAGAAAGTCGTGGAAATCTGCGTGATTTTCGGTTCCCTGCCACTGAAGCTTGGACAATAAAATGATAAGTATTTTGCAGTCGAATTCAGAACGAAGGTGCTAGCTGTCGCCTTGCATCTGTCTGAATAATTATCCTATCATCCTAGCTTATCATAGTCATTAAACTCTGTACAACACAAAACCTGGCGATTTATAACAGAACTAATGCCTGATCTATATTAATGTTCGTGTTATAAAGCTGAAGAGTTTGTTTGTTTGTTTACTTGAACGCGCTAATCTCAGGAACTACTGGTTTAATTTGAAAAAATATTTCAGTGTTAGATAGCCCATTTATCGAGGAATATATATCATCACACTATGGCCAATAGGAGCGAGGCACCTAACCAAAGTAGACACAACACCCTGATGCATTTGCCAAATAATATTTTTCCTCATTCCAAAATTTAACGTTCAAGTCAATTGGAAACGCTCGGACAACGCTCGCCAAAAGCGACATTACAGGACGATGACAAACGAGCGAAGCGGTCCGCTAATGCATTTTTCGTGTTGCACTTGAATTAATGCGTCTCAGCTTCCGAGTTGAAAGGACTTAATAAGACTGAAATCGTATAACGTTAATCGTTCTTTGTGTACAGAAGGATGGATTACATTATCGTGAACTTGTCCATCTTCGAAACAAAGTACCTAGTAGTATACAGTTATAGTAAGTTGTAGTTGCTTCGTAATAATCAGAAGCTTTCGGCCTCTTTCAGCCTTCAAGACGTCTTCATTCGTCTTTGTGCAATCGCAATAATACTTAAACGAACTTAAGTTTCTTATTAAGTGAAATTATCTGTTATGATGTTGGATTTCTACAAAATAAACATAGACTTGAAATGATAAGATTGGTTACGCAGTAGTCATAAGAGCCATATACCAGTAAGTTTTAATTACAATTTAAAGTAAAAAACCTGCTTTGGTGTTTATTATGTAACATTTCTCTAATATGAAAAATAATTTAAAAAACAATTTAAAAAAAGTTTTATTACTTAAACTGAAGATAGAAGTACAAAACCAAGTTACTCTCCGGATTAGACAAAGCAAGTGGTAAATATCGGTCGGAAAAAAATATACTGTTGATTTGAGTACCTCCTTTTTGAAGTCGGTAAAAAAAATAACAAAGAAATCCATACCCAGCCGAACACAACTAGTGGGTTGAAGTTATTATAGTTATCTGAATCGCAAAACCGTTCATTTAAAGTAGCGGTCACCAATCTCCTCCCACCCTTGGTTTCTTATCTCTCGGAATCGAAGCGAACGAGTGAACGGGCCACATTTGCTGAGAATATATTCACATCAGATAAACGGTAATTTTATCTTTGAAATAAGATTTTAACTCTTTATACTGCCGTGAGACTTAGAGTTATACTCGTAAATGGTAGTTTGATTTCCTACAGTTGACAAAACTGAATACCTCAAAATTATACGTAATATCCTCTTAAAAGTCTATCTATTTGACGTTTGTTTGCGAGGTAAGAGAAGATAAGATAAGTTATACTAATATTCATGAAATAGTAATAGGTATATAAATATGTATGGTCCTCACGCGACATTTAAATAGGTATTGATTTCGACATTGGATCCAAGCATAAGAATATCAGTCATGCTATGCTAACATGATTAAAGAGCAAACGATTAATACACAATACAGTATTTATAATACGAGTATTATTAAGTAGTAGTAAAGCTTCACAGCTATGATATTTACTTCTCATAAAATACTCATCGCCAATATGCAAAGTACCGATATTTATCGCAACTTTAAAATAAACAGCTATATTTTGAATCGATGCGCGCCCGAACGGCCACAACGCAC
The DNA here is from genome assembly GCA_018249155.1 of Panoquina ocola ocola. Taxonomy (NCBI): domain Eukaryota; kingdom Metazoa; phylum Arthropoda; class Insecta; order Lepidoptera; family Hesperiidae; genus Panoquina; species Panoquina ocola. Next base: position 10,414 of record DWKA01000590.1, read on the forward strand.
GCGATAATAATACTCCACCTAAAAGTTTCATCAGCATAATTTATGCGGAACACTCGCAAAGTGGCTCGTGTGGATGCCAATTTTTTTCTTTATTCTCCAGGGATACGGGCTGAATTTCGGTATGGACGATTTTTCAGGGAAAACTTCAATTGTGCAACGCAGTCACGTAGTTCTTTACAGTCACTCCAGAAAAGATGCGCTTGAGTTTAATAATGTCATAGGCACCCGCCTTACGTTCTTATGGCCGAGAGAATTGAAGTAGCTCTACCTTACCCAGTATTTTAGTCGATAAGAACTTTATTTGAAATTGGATTTTTATTGTAATTGATACTGTAATACTTATACGGGTTTATGTAGTTAACAAACACGTCTTTAGTGCAGTGGTGTTAGTGAAGTTATTTATATATTTTTATATCCTAGTTAGAAGTGGAAGAAAAGTATCGAAACCAAGCATGAATCTGGATAGATAAGAAATGAAAAAGAAAGTAATGCCGTCAAAACGCTTGTGTAGGTATAGTATTTTATACTCGTAAAGTTAAGAGAAACCTAATATTACTTTAAAAACTTTACTGTGTGACATGATCATTATTTTATATGTCTTTGTTACATTTTTTTCCTGGTTTAACAAAATTCAATTACGTATTTTTTTAATTAGGTAAGCTGACAAACGAGATCATGATCTAACTGATAGTTATCTACAGCCGTTATACATTTTATTTGAATGAAAAACAAATATAAAATAAATACGTTCAATTTCACTTTCTAACTTTATTGTGATACTAAACTCGGCTACAATACACTTTATCGTAATACTGAACCGTGCTTAGTATCTACGCGACAATGACAGGCTGTGAATAACTTTTGTCACGGAACACACAAATAAATAAGACGAGGAATTGTCAACTAGAATTCTAAACTTTCTTTACCATTATTGAGGTCGGTTAGTAAATATTTATCTAAAATGGGATTTATTTACTACTGAGAATCAAAATCCATTTAAATCTCTTCCATAAGTCAACGAAATATCTCAACAAGAATCAGAAAAGCAAACAATAATTTAGTGGTAAAAGTTTTCCTTGTGGAATATTGTAACATGCGTCTGTCTATCCGAAAAGTCAGGCAGCAATAATTTGTACAACCGCTCCTAACAGTCAACTCACTGAATAGGATTAAGGGAGTCAAACGTATACAAACGTCGACAGGATTTCGTTAAGTCTATTTGAACTAAAATTCCGCAAGAACTTAAATTTTGCAAATGTAACTTCGAAATTGATGTTACGAGTGTTTTACATTGTTTTGTAATTGGACTTTGTTAAAACTCTGTATTTATAATAATCTTTCTAATTTCAATTTCAGATATTCTGTTCAACTTAAAAAAGGTTTATGTCTTCGAATCGCGGTAGCACACACTTTTATCGCGGATATTAACAACACAACTTACTACTATTAAGTTTCAGTAACATTGTTTCGATACAAAAATCGTAAACAACCCCTATTTGTCATCAGCAGCTGAGATTTTAGGTGCAGAGGAAACAATAAACATCGCGAACAATCTGTGACCAGATAAATAGTGGGTCAAAGCCAATAGAGACGGTGATTACATTGACAATTTTAATACTACTAAATGTAACAGAAATAGTACCTGAGATAAACAATGGGTATCTATCGTTGTTCTGTAGTCAAAGAAGATAGGGTAATCAAACGGTGCTGAATTCTAAGTTTATGTAACTATATTTTTTGGTGATAATGTAAGAAGTCAAAGAATATTTATAATATTGATAGGATGGAGTAATATGTATTACCAAATTAGTCTCTCACCATGAATAAAATTATTAAAACAAAATTATGATTTAGGCTCATGTGAACTACCTACAACTTAAGTAGTGAATCGTAGCTATATGTATATGAAAAGTAATAAAATAAATAGGTTTTGGGAAAGGAAAGTGGGTGGGCCTCCCATCCCGTACGGTGATCAATCTCCGCTGCCTGAAGTGACGCATCGACGGACATCGCTGTAATTATTATCGGTGGCCTAACTTTAAGTGTAACGAACCTAACATATCTATTTATTTTGATATCAGAACATAAACAACATCAAAGACAGGTAACATTCCTATGGCGGTGTAAGAAGCGCGATCTATTTAGAAAGTAATTACTGTCTTTAATTAATGTAATTGGTGTATACCATTTTAATTGAAGTAAATCATTAAATAATTAGAATCTACGTTAGCTTGTTCCTGCAGGTCTGAACAGCTAACTAGATTATGAATAATGAAATAAATAACTGAATTATTGCTTGGATATAAAAACATACTGTTACAGGTAAAGGCTCCATCGCTACTTTTGCAAGAACCTAGTTGCTTAACGTTACACGTCTTATAACCCTAAACCTCTCAACATCACTTAACTGTAAATTTCAAAATGTACACCTTCTGGACACCTTGTACTGTAAAATAGATGCTTTTAGACATAAAAACATTAAGCAATGAATTGTATTGTAGGTACCTATATATTCTACAAAAAAAAAAAACATTTAAAATATATTTAAAATATTTAATAAATAAAGTTGAACGTGACTGTAAATTAAAATAAAACTCGATGTAACTTATAAATTTCAGATATCTACTGTGAAATATTACATTTTCATAAAAAGTAAATAGCATATTTCGAAAAGAGCAAACGGATGTCCTTCCTGCGGTGATCAATCTGTCGAGCTCCAAGAAGTGACGTATCTATGGACGGGCCGATATATCGATGACCCAAGTTTAAATGCTAGTAAATAAATGTGATTATTTTCACATTCACTGCGAAAATATTTACTGGACATTCCTAATATATTTTTTTATAGTAATGCAAGTAAACTCCTGGTAAGAAGAGATAACTGTTATTTAAAGTGGTATGCACACTTAGCAATAACCTATTTACACTTTCATTAGTGAGAGGCGGGCTCGTGTTTATTTATTTAATTTACTAACTTCTATGGACAACGAGGATTTTCTATCTGTTGCCCCATCCTCTTATTTCCTGGCTATTTACATTTAATGCGACTACAAAACAATTTTGAAGCAACTGCAATTAACTACATATTAATAAATACTTTAATATTAAGTAAATATTTGAATCAAAGTATTAATATCAGTAAGTGAAACAACTTAGAAGAAATCCTTGATACCTAGAAGTAATAACAAAAGTATCCAAACTAGATAATTAAAAAATGTTTTACTAAAGGAACATCACTAATGCCATTGTGGCTTCCAGCATTTGCAACAGTTGCCAAATATTCAGATTTTCAATAGTAATATAATACAACCCTTCTGTTTTTATCCTTCGCTCGTATAATTTGAATTTATTCCATTTCACGCTCTATTTATTGATTTCATTCATCTGAAGTACACGTTATAGTATCCTTTCCATTCTAGTCAATTTATTGGTAATAAATGTCTAACAAGAAACCGTTCAAAGGTCAAAGAGTGAAATGCCGAAAGTATTTAGGGGCTCAATGGAAACGGCTTTATAAAAAGCGGTGGTCCCGTTACTAAAACAGAACTGCCAGTCATTACCCAGCGCAGACGAAACATTTGGCTCAATTATCTCGGGTGCTCGGGAAAAACGTCAGACGGCCCAAACCTAATGACGTTGTCAGTGTGACTCATCAATCTGTTAGAAGCCTTAAACTAAACGTCATTAATATTTTCATGTGTATTCTCTTTTCATGTATTTACTCGTAATCCACTGATCTCTATAGTACTAATAATGGCTATATGCGTCGTAAAATAGTGCCTATTTGGTAATCGAAATTTTGGCGCTGATTTCTATGGGAATTCAATGGAATTAATGATAGAGTCGAAAGGTAAAACATTAGACCTTTATTTAATACATTTAGTTTGTGTTAATTTCAAGGAAGGCGAATTTCAAAGCGACACAAAAATAACCTGTTATTTTGTATAATAAAGCCTGTTCAGCAGATTGGTACTATCATAAGTCAACTACATAATATATGTAAGAACAGTTCTTCTGCAAAGTAACTGGAACACCTGAAACCTAATACCAGATTTTCAGTAATCAGAGCACCTTGCTTACTCACTTCGTTAACACAATATAGCAAGAACGCATGAAATTAAAAGCGATAAATATAAGTAGCATAGAAAACTTTTAAAATCACATCCAAAAAGTAAAAAGCCGTTCAATTGTAAATATTTAGGATCCAGTGCAAACAACCTAGGCAAATACGGCCGGCCGGTCAGTAAACAGAATTGCCAATCATTAGATTGAAGGAACGAAATGTTCAGTTCAATTATATCGGTTGGTTTGGAAAACAGTGAGACATGGACTAACCGTACATAATGTACACAACATCTCATTCCCTCACATATAAACATTAATCAAATTTAAAGAAACGAACTATAGATACGTATCTAATCATATCAAAATTACAGGTCTGTCAAAGTACTTATTACAGAAACCCTTAAACATAAGATGTCATTTTTGAAGTAAATAAATAAATTAATAATGGTGTACGTTTCAATCATCGACAATATAACCAATAGAACGGTAATATTATATGTTTTGTATGAAAACAAATTACGCCAAAACACTGCGCAGGTCACTGCGCTCTGATTGGCCGACATACAGGTCACTATACTCTGATTGGTCGACATACAACTCACTTGGTCACTTATTTATTGGCGCGGTGCTGTTTTAAATTTGTGACAAATCACTGGATCAGTTTCGGAATTTTCTAGATAATATTACTACTCTATTAGGTTATATTCTCGATGGTTTAAAATAATATAAGTCAATGATTAATTGTATAATTTTAGTAATGAAATGTGTCTATGAAGATACATTGGGTCATTTAAAAGTAAAAGGACGTTCGTCCACAATTATTAAGGGATTCAGCGCAAATGGCTCTATAAAGAGTGGTTGTGCCGTTAGTAAGCAGAATGCCAGTCATTACATTGAGCGGGCGAAACATTCGGTCCAATTAACTTGGATCCTTTATTTACACAAAAATGATGAATATATTGTAGTATTGAAAGTGTTTTGAAATTTTTGAATAAAACATTAGTAAAAAATAATTAATGACATTTTAACTTTCTTTTTATTTTTTAAATTTACTTGTTACAGTCGCTACTACTAGTATGACGCGTGCGTGTGTGTGCGCGTGCTTGCGATTAAAAATTTATAAAATGGAAACAATATACCTTATACACACGAAAATATGCTGCTATGTTGAGAAAAAGTTAACTGTGTTTTTAGGTACACATACATATTATAAAAT
>DWKA01000591.1:0-15674 GCA_018249155.1 Panoquina ocola ocola
TATGACCGCCGGTCTTATACCTTTGGCAGAGGGGTACGCGTGTAAGTGACGGCTCCATTTGGTTAAATGCTCTAAGGTCGCCATAGTACAAGCGCTTTAAATTAGTACACTTAAAAGTACATATTTCTGTACAATTTTAGCGAGTTCTCCTACTTTTTCAGTTTTTTTTTTGCAATGTGGAAATTGTAAATCTTTCAAGACTAGCACCGGTTAGCTATTTGATCTAAAATTTAACTAAGCAATGATAAATACATGTACTGAAGTATACTCGCTTCTCTAAACAAAAAGCTTCTCAGTACACATTCACGCTCTCAGAATGTAAGACAAAACACAAAGGATATTTTTCTGCACCAAATGTCATTGGCTGCCTTACATTTTGCGTAAATAGAAGTGTTTTCTCTAGAGCCCTAGGTAACCTATAAGAGGGTGTTGCCATAAATTACTTTTTCTTTACATCTTATTCAAAAACATTATTGAGTTGTTTTATAAATTCCTATTATAACCTTAATGCCATCCAAATTTTGATATACGCCGTCTGTAATTTTTATTAAGGGCATACCTTGAAATCAATCTATCTTAAATATTTGAATGTAAACGGATAAAAAAACTCAAGTGATTCGGCCATAGTTTGTGCAAAAATTAAAATTAATATCAACAAATCCTCAGTCTTTCTGTAAAAAGTTGACGTCTAAAGAGATCACATAATCAAGTCTTAACTCCTTACTCAGATCATAAAGTTAAGCAGACCTAATCAATAATCTACGGAATAACCACAAACACATTCAATTATACCTAATCAAAGTAATATCATATGTGGAAATGCTTCTTAGCAACATGCTTATCTAAAGATAGTTTGGACGCAAATGCCCTGGCGCAATGGCCGCAAGGGTATCCATATTCTGTCTCCTTCTTCGTTCTATGGGCCTTAACATTATGGTGATACTTCTGGGACCTCGTCTTAAAAGTCATATGACATGTGGTGCATTCGTACATCTCAGCGCCAGGCTTGTAATTATGAAACTCCATCAAATGACGTTTCCTCAATTCCCAAGTCGCAAACCGTGGCTTTTCCTTGCAGTAAACGCACATGTAAGGCAGGGTTGTGTGTTGCGTTTTAATATGAATGTTCCTCTCCTCCAAAGTAGAAAATGTGGCCACACACCGACTACAGTTGTACTTGTTGTCGTGAGGTATCTTCGTATGCGCGATCAGGGCAGATTCAGTGATAAAACCTTCGCCGCAAGTATCGCAAACATAATTTTGAAAATGCTCAGCTGTATGTTTCTTTAATGATATGAAATCTGAAAATTGTATCTTACAAATCGCACATTTCCAAGTTGAGCCATCGTTTAATTTGAAGGGTAGCACGCCGGGCTGCACGTCAGCGTTGATAGGTTGTTTGTGATCATTCTTTAGATGTGCCATCAAATCGTCAAGTGTATCAATACGCATAAAACACAATTTACATTGGAGGTCCGTGATATCAACCTTGAGAAACTCCTTACGCAATTTCCTGTTAAACACAAGTTGAATGTCGAAATTAGCGTGTCTTGTTGCCATGTGAGTTCGCAAGCCGTTAGGATCATTGGACTGAACACGACAGAATACGCAATTAAAGTTCTGACCCCACGTTCTAAACGGACAAGCAGTAGAACATTGAAGGATGATCTCTGTGTTGCTTCTGTGTTTCAATGCCTTTCCGAATCTAGGTTTATAAGTAGCTTTGTAACATTTAAAATTGCGTTCATGCTGTTTCAATCCGTGCTCGGATAGGAAAGTCGCACCACATTTGTCACATGTAAAAATTTTCACGTGACTCCTCAAGTGTCCGTTGATTTGTGAGAACTCCGAAAAAGTTTTATCGCATTCGAGACACATCCAAAGTCCTGTGGGCCCTTGGCGATACGGTAGTACACCAAAGGGCACACCAAAATTAACTGTTTTACCATGATCACGAGCGATATGAGTCATAAATTCCTCTACGCTAGATACATCCAAAGCACAAAGATTACATTTGAATTCCGTTATATCAATTTTCAAATCATCGACTACTTTGTAGAATGCACTGTTAAAGTCTGCATTTGAATGTTCTGCTTTGATGTGGTTCCTTAAAGCTGCCATCGGCTCAAACTCATCGTGGCAGTATGAGCAAACAATTCTGTTAAAACGGGTCTTAAAAGGGAAGGCAGTTGAGTGTTTTAGAAGCAATACAGCGTTTTGACGTTGCGGATTCTGGTTAACCGACCTTTCGAATAGTTTCTTTTTTGGTTTACGTTCTTTCTCATTTAGCCCGTCAATTTGCCTTGTGGACCCTAAAAAAGAAAAGAACCACATCATTATTGCGATTTAGAACATGTCGCTCTCATATACAACCCACTCTATAAATAATGCTCACACCACATTCGGAATGTAAAATTAATCCAGTCAATGACATTAATATGTTTTTGACATGTTTACAATCAGATCTAATCGAAGTGTTTCTTTGCAATATGCTTATCTAAAAATAACTTAGTCGTAAATGCTCTCGGGCAGCTATTGCAAGGATAACTCAATTCAGTATCTTTTTTTATTCTATGAGTCCTGGCCATATGATTATACTTCCCTGATCGCGTCTTAAAAGATTTCTGACAGATAGAGCATTCATATTTATCTGCCCCCGTTTTAAAATTATGAATCTCCATGAGATGTTTCTTCCGCAATTCCCAATTTGCGAATCTGGGCTTGTCCTTACAATAAACGCACATATAAGGGGTAGAAGTATGTTGAGTTTTGACGTGCAAATTTCTATCGTCCAAAGATGAAAATGTAGCCACGCATCTACTGCAATTGTAAATATTTTCATGAGGAACTTTCGTGTGCGCGATCATAGCTGATTCCGTTATAAACCCCTCCCCGCAAGTATCACAGACATAGTTTTGAAAATGCTCGGAAGTATGCTTTTTAAGAGATACAAAATCCTTGAACTCATTCGTGCACATGGTGCATTTCCAAATGGATCCGTCGTTTAACCTAAAAGGAAGCACACCCAATTGAGCGTCTGAATTTATTGGCTGCTGGTGATCACTTTTTAGGTGATGGGTGAGCATCTCAAAATTATCGATAGGAATAAAACAAATTTTACAATGAAGATCAGTAACATCGATTTTCAAAAACTCCTTCCCAAGTTTCTTGTAAAATGCCGCCTGAACGTCGTAATTTTCATGGTTAGTGGCCATATGGCTTCTCAATCCAGTCGGTTCACTGAACTGGACCCTACAGAACACGCAATTGAAATTATTCATCCACGTTCTGAAAGGGCAAGCAGTGGAACATTGTAAAATGATCTCAGCGTTACTTCTAGGCTTCAGCACTCTTCCATTACGCGCTTTATACGCCGTTCGGAAACATTTAACCTGCCGTTCATGATCACGCAACGCACGGGCAGTAACAAACATAGTTCCGCACTTATCACAGCTAAAGTTCATAAAATGAGTTCCTATATGTCGCTTAAAATTAACAAAGTCCTCAAATACTCTCTGACAATATACGCAGATCCAGTGATTAATGTCGTTTTGCTTATACGGCAGCACACCGAACCGTTCATTAAATTTAACAGGCTTATTGTGTTCGTGGGCCAAGTGACGCATCAAACTATCGACATCTTGTATCTCAAGATTGCAAATTTTACACCTCAAGTCCGTTATATCCACCTTAATTAAATTATCTTTAGCTCTAAAGAAAACGTTTTTGAAATCAGAATTGATGTGTTCGCTTTTCATATGATATCTCAAGTCAGATAACGCGTCGTACTCTTCGTGGCAATAAGCACAAAGAATTTGACTAAACCTCGTTTTAAAAGGAAAAGCGGTTGAATTTCTTAAAATAAGTTCCGCATTGCGCCGTTGCGGCGGCTGGCATACGAGAATTATTTTCGTTTTCTCAGTCTCACTGTCTCTACGTCCGCGAATTTCCAACCTCGACCCTAAAAACAAAAAAGAAATTGGTCAATGACGTAACCATTTTCGGTACCTACTTAAACGGAAAACCTAAGTGTATGAGGAATTAATGGATAAAATCTAAACAACGGGATAAAATTTCATGTTTATTCATTAAGGAACTGTAACAATGGCAGAAAGTTTGCATGAGCGTCGTCATTCGTAAAGTATTTCCACTTCGGGGTGATGAGTTTTCATATGTCCTTTCAAGCTAACTTTCTGAGCAAATTGCTTGTCACATATAATACACTGAAATCTCTTAGTTTCACTATGAATCCACATATGCTGCGTTAGACTCTTCTTCCTGGTAAATCCCTTCGAACAAACTTTACATTGAAACTTCTTTTCATTCGAATGCACGAGGAGATGGGTATCGAGCAGACCTTGGGAAGGGAATTTCAGGCCACAGCAGGGGCATACGAAGATATCATCAGTATGTTTTAATTTAAAATGGTTATAATATAATTTCCTCGATTCATAAACTTCCCCACAGTCCGGACAAGAATAAGTTCTCTTCGGACGACCGTGAACTTCTACTAAATGTTTCTGCTTCCACTCCCAAGACATGAACCTCTCTCGGCACAATATACAGCAAAATGGCCAGCAGGTTTTCGACACTTTAATATGTTCCCTCTTCTCTTCGATCGTTGCAAATTGTCCCCAGCACTTCCTACAGACATGAGATCCAGTATGATTGCAACGTACGTGATAGGACAGGGCTTCTTTTGTCAAATAGCTACGGCCGCAAACGTCACAGGTATATTTTAAATAGTGCGTGGTAGTGTGCCTACATAAATTGTTGATTGTCGGCAATTTCATACCACATAGGAAGCAAATCCACTTATCGTTCTCAATTTTATATGGCTGCATCCCTATGGCGTAATTAGTGTCGATTTCCCGGTTGTCGTGTTCGTCACGAATATGACGTCCCATTTCTTCTAAACTCTCACACGGGACACCACACAATCGGCACCTGAGGTTAGTGCAATCAACTTTAATATAATCCATGCTCTTCCCAAGATGCGAAAATGCTGTGGAAACAGTAAACGTCCGATGGGTTTCCTCCATATGCTGGCGATATTCTGCAGGATCTTGGTACTCATCACAGCAATAGACGCAAAGCATCATGTTCCCGCGTAGCCTGAACGGGTATACCGTTGAATATCTCAATAGTATTTCAGCATTCTGTTTTGCTCTCACCCTGTCACTGACTGCGCGCGTTTCTAGAAAAAAGAAAAAGACACCCTTCACTGGTATTGAATGGACCCAAGAAACGCGGCATCGTGTCGGTCTTGTCAGTACGAATCCAATCAGATTTTCATTGTCTAACCATAATGGTATAGGATTCAACCGTAAACCACGACATTGCCTAAGACATCAGTAAAGTGCCGTCTTTTAGCCCACTAATGATTTGAGTAAGAGTATGTCCTGGTTTTAAAGGGTACCTAAATATTACTGACTTCTATTCAACTATGTTAAACTGCATTTATGTTAGCAAATAAATTGATGATATCGATATGATCAAAGATATTAAGTAGTCAAGTTTCAACTTCTAATTAAATTGTGAGAAATAATATAGCGAGCGGTAAAAGACGTGTCAGCGCGATTGGTCGCCGAGAGACAGTGAATGGTGCGCTATAGAACTTTATGAGGCCTAAGTATTACCACCAAAAAATACGTCAATGCACTAAGCTTTCTGACTTACCAAAAAGACAGAAAACATCAAAATTTGTAATTGATCATCAGTATAATATCCTAATCTATTCTATCGTGTTTTGGGCAATCCCTTCCTAATTTTGGTGATCATTTACTAATTCGGGTTTTTCATAATTATGACTTTTTTGGTATGAAAATTTAGGGACAGGCGTATTTTTTGGTGGTACTATATAATAGCTCTGCTTTTGTCAAGTAAGTAAGAAAGTTAACAGTTTGTTTTCACCAGATAGAAAAAAGGCAGTTTCAAATAAAACGTCAACATAAAATGTGAAAATAGCGGTACGATTTATACCTTTTATTCTGTAACAACTATTTATTATAACTAGTAATATAATTTGAACCTTTCAAGAAAAAAACCAGATCATCATCGTACAGCAATCTGTAGAGTAAATTTAAAATCTGTCCACGTCCTAATCTGTTGATGTAATAAGGGTTCTATTCCTGTAAGTGCGATAATTATTAGGAGCTTCGACGACTCTTAATCGATACAGCGGGCCGGATCCAAAATCAATACTATTTTTTGCCTTTGTGAATTTTCATGTGTTGCGCGAAAAACTCTGCTGTCTTAAATATTTTCGGACATTTGTCGCAGTAAAATTGTTTATCTTTAGTCGTGCTGTGTGCCAGAACATGTCGCTTTAGATCCTTGTTGTTCGTATACTCTCGTCCGCAGATATTGCAATCGAAACGAGCTCCAGCGTGAGCGACAGCAAAGTGGATGCCGTATGCCTTTATAGACGTGAACACCATCTCGCATTCGAGACACTGATGTCGATCCGACTTCTGAACACCATGTTCCTCGACCTCGTGAACCTTCTTCCGAGAATGACTTAAAAATCGTGTCGGACAAAACGAGCACTTGAATAGCAAGCACTCCTCTGATGCCTCAAAATGCTGTCTTCTCTCTTTTACAGAGTTGAAACTCCTCTTGCACTTCCTGCAAACATAGGTGCCTAGCTTGTGACCGTAACGCTTGTGGTGATGCAATGATTCCTTTGTGGCAAACGCCTTTCCGCACTCCTCACAAACATACTTCGCGTAATGCGTGAACATGTGACGACTGAGCATCCGAATACAAGTGAATTTTTTCTTGCACAGAACACAACACATCCCGTTTCCAGCGAACTTAAACGGATGCAGTCCAAACTCGTGATCAAAGTCTACCTTATGTAAGTGCCGTTCGTTCAAGTGCACGGCAATCTCATCAAGAGTTTGGTAGCTCTGCAGACAAATCCTACATTTTAAATCCGTGATGTCGACTTTAAGATATGCCTCACGTTTCTGCGCGAATGCTGAAGGCGCCCAGAAAATTTTATGGTCCATTTCCATATGTTTCCTGAACACTGCAAAGTCAGAAAAGACTTCATGGCAGTAGACACACATTGGTGAGGAATTCGGCAGCCTAAATGGGTAGGCGGTTGTGTACGCTATTAAAGTCTGGGCGTTACGCCTGGGCACGAATAGCAGATCCTCGCCTAGAACAAATAGAAATGTCCGTGGTCACAAATATGAGCAGACTCATCTGTCAGCTAATCCTTGTACAAGTCTGTCACTTTAAAAGGATAATTTGTTTCGACATTAGTGAAAACTCCATCGTTATATTTGGCTTAGTTGAAGTTACAAAAACAATAGTGATTAAGTACCTAGTAGTGAGCAATTGTTTCGGGCAAAATCAGATGTAAGCTGTAGCGTATCTAGATTTGAAAATACACCTGTATCGCGACAGTACCAGTTGTGTGGGAGCAATATAACTAGCGATTATATTACTAACCGTATCCTTAAGGCTTAGAAAGTGTATCTGTAGCAATAGAAAAAGTCGCCGTGTGCAACTTCCCAAATCTTCGTAATTACTTAAATAATGTTAAATAATTAACTATACCAATAACTTTATTTCATCATTTATTTATTTACTTAATAACATCTACATTGTCTTAGGTACTAAATAATAAAATTTTATATTAAACAAAAACAGTGTAAGCATACATTATTTGAACTACGTCAATTAAAATTTAAACAACGACGATGATATCATTTTGAAACAATATTCGTCTGTTTTCAATTACTTTATATTGCGTTCAATATAATAAGGTATATTTCATGAATCTTAATGATTAATAGTTTTTCAAATTTAATATTCTTCTCATCATCTTTGTCTATTAACTCTATAAACTCCTATCCAGCGTATTATCGTAATTCTGTTCAAACAGCATGCGCAGCTTAAGTTATTCCTTGCAGTTGTCTAACTGAATGCCATATTGAGGTTTCCTGCATGTCACTTTACTTTTGTAGCAATATATAACTCTTGTTTTCTCAATGAACAAACAACCTTCACGAAATTTCCATCATAGAACGATATTATGGAACAAACGCTATCCATCCACTTTCACCTCCTTTAATAGGTCATAATTATCTTTTCTTTTGGGACTGGACTGATTCAAGTCGAACTGCAACTCTGGGTGATAGGATCTCATGTGAGTCTTATAACTAACTCTTTGATTGAACTTCTTGTTACATATATCACAGCTGAACCTCTTATATTCGCTGTGAATCCACATGTGTTGAACGAGATTTTTCTTCCTGGGAAACGATTTCGAACAAACTGTGCACGGGAACAGTTTCTCCTTAGTGTGAACCACTCTATGTTCCTCCAAGTTCCTCTTCGTTTCGAATTTGAGCCCGCAGCAAGAACATACGAAACTGTCGTCTGTGTGTAGTATCGTAAAGTGGACCCGATACTTCTTTCTGTCCTCAAAAACTTCCGAACATTCCCGACAGGCATAATTCTTCTTCCTCACCCCGTGTACCTCCGTCAAATGCGCCTGTTTTACGTTCCAACTGATAAATCTCTCACCGCACAAGTGGCAAAGGTGAGACCAGCATTTCTTCGCTGTGGCCATGTGTTTTCGTTTCGCTTCTGAAGTTGGGAATCTTTGTTTGCATTTCCTGCAGATTTTATCGCCAGTGTGCCCGTACGTCATATGATTCCTCAAGGCCGTGATCGTTGCGTAGGATTTACCACAAGAATCGCAGGTGTACTTCAGGAAATGCGTTTGCGTGTGCCTGCTGAGCTGTCGGAGACACAGGCTCTTGGCGTTACAGATGGCGCAAGACAGGGATTCCTTACTCAATTTGAACGGCTGCAAGCCTATTTCGTAGTTCAACTGGATAGGAATGCCATGAGAGTCGGAGAGATGGTTTGCCGCATCGGTAACCGTTTCGAATTTTTCGCGGCACATCCTACAGCGATGGTCTGAGCAATCAACTTTTATATATCCTTCGTTGCAGTGAGCAAATGCCATGCGCACTTGAAATTTTTCGTGTTCAGACTCCATATGCTCCCGGTATAGAGCTGAATCGTCATAACTGTCGCAGCAGTACACACAGACCATGGCGTCTTCTGGCAGCCTGAACGGGTAAGCTGTCGTGTATTTCACAATTAGCTCCGCATTCCGCTTGGCCATCACATAACCCTCATTTACAGCTAGAACAAAAAGAAATTCCCTTGGTCATTCATTGTCCTTTCATTCAAGATCATCTGTTTCTGGGTTATTTATCTGTTTCGTTTATAAATGACTCATTTGATTTAAATCGAATGTCACAGTGTTTCTTATAACATGAGGATAGGGCAGAACATAAACGAGGCCAATAAATTTAAAATGTTTTATTGCATCAACTTAATAATTCGCTAGTTAACCACATTAATCATAATTAGTATAAAATCAACTCACTTGGTTTATATTACGATAACAGGAAGTTTTTAAAGTCAACAATTAAAATTACTTTTCGTTCTAGATCATGGGATTTTATCTTCGTCTTTTTTCATTACACACTTTATTCAATTGAAACGAATTAGGCTGAATTTCACATGTTATTGGTTGAGAAGATAAAAAATTTATTAAATAACTTAGCATCTCAAGGTTTAATGTGTAGGCCATAAACAGAGAAAAATATGTACATCCTATAACAATGGCTTCATTTTTAACTGTAACCCAAGTAGATGTGATATTTACGAAAAAAACATTGTACGCTGATTTAAACTCTCTTCGATACGTATTAACAAAAATCTTTTAAATTTAACTTCAACTAGACTCTTCCTTATATAACTATGTACTAAACTATTTTAAACGTCAAACTTCTAACCTAAAAATCGACCAGCTCGGGATGATATGACTTCATATGAGTCTTCCAGCTGACTCTTTGATTAAACTGCTTATTACAAGGGTTGCATTCGAATCTCTTAATTTCATTATGAACCCAACTATGTTGAATCAAATTCTTTTTCCTAGAAAAAGTCTTCGAGCACACATCGCAAGCAAATGATTTCTCCTTCGTATGTATCACCAAGTGCTCCGTCAAACTCCGCTTGGTGTCGAACTTGATGCCGCAAAAGGAACAGGAGAAAATATCATTAGTATGGGAGAGGATGAAATGAGCGCGATATGGGCCCCACTTATTGTAGACCTCTCCGCAGTCGGGGCATGTGTAGGTTTTGGGTGCCTGACCATGGACGGATGTCATGTGCTCCAACTTCAGCTTCCTATTAACGAACCTCTGACCGCACATGCTGCAAGATTGAGGCCAGCACCTCTCCGTAGCCAAAACATGTTCACGTCTCGCCGCATTGTTAGGGAAGGAGCTTTTGCACTTGAGACAAATTTTGAACATACTGTGCCCAAACTGTATATGCCGCTGTAAGTTTTCCCGGTTGATGTACGATTTTCCACAATGTTCACATGTATATTTATGGTAATGGCCGCTCGTGTGTCGACTGAGCTCTCTCAGACTGGGCAGCTTGGTAGGGCATAGCGCACAGACATACCTTTCTGGTCCCAGTTTAAACATCTGCATACCAGTTTCGATGTCAGTGTTAATTTTTTTGCCGTGCTCCTCCTTCAAATGTTTGGATATCGCTTCGATCGTGTCGAAGGGCTTTTGGCAGACGCGACACGCTAGATCTGTGCAATCGACTTTGAGGAACTCATTGTAATTGCTCGTGGTGTGAGCGAAGGCAGTGTCCACGTTGTACATATTGTGTTCGGAACGCATGTGGGCGCGGTACTCCCCTGGGTCCTGATAGTCTTCGCAGCAGTAGACGCACGTCATGCCATTACCGGGCATCCTGAACGGACACGCAGTCGTATATTTCAAGACTACCTTAGCGTTGTGTCGCGCCACGACTAACCAATCGATCTCTAGAACAAAGAGAGAGCCTTGGTGATAATGTGGTCTTTCATTGGTTACACTTATAGAATTCATTCACACTGCGAGATTATCTGGACTATCGGGTCAATCAGAATCCACACAATCAAATGTGTAAAACTTTTTATGTACAACACGTATACAGCACTTATTTTACAAGAATAAAATATGTTAGAAATGGTTACTTGGAATTCAAAAACGTTGCTATAAAAATTATTTTATATGTTAACTTCTATAACGCCATCTTGCATTCGAGTTACAAGTTCTTAAAATTTGCGTCATATTGCCTTCGAAACGCCTACATACTCGTACGTATCTGTTACAAACTAGTTCGCGACGCATTTTAAAGACTTAAAATAATGCTTGTTTGAATATTAGAATAATCTAAATCTAGTAATTTCTTGGGATTGTCGAAATCATGAGTTCTTTGAAATCTAAGTTGTATTTCGCAGCGAATTTCGGGACAGAAGGATGCGATTTCTGGCATCCCAAAATAAAAGGTCCATGGTCTTGCGGGCAGTTCTGTGTAAGTAATTTTATGTCAAGCGGTTTTTTTCCTTGTGTCAAAATATCGACGGCTGTGTCTATACCACTACCTTTAAATTTTAAAATAATAACAGCATTAACCGTAAAAATGGTCAAAGTTCATTAATTACATATGCAGTATATAATTACTATTTTTGTGCATTTTTTGAGGTATTTCCTACCTTGTAATTTTTTCTCAAAAATCATTAAGAACGTTTAAGAGGTTAAAATAAATAAGAATAACTTTTGATATTTTCGGAACTTAATATTTTATTTCCTTAATTATGAACGATAAGTTTTGACATATCATTTTCACATAATCTAGTTCAAGTTACGAAATAATTTCGGGCACCTCATTAAAAAAAAATCTAAACTACACATGCTACACAATCATATTATCGCGTCAAACTTTTAAATCTCACTTAAATTGTACTAAGAGACTGGCATGTTCAATTCGATTTTCTTTTTATGAAAAGAAAATTATTTAAAAAAATCTCAAAAGGTTTAATTTTCATTCTATGATTTTCTATGTTCTATGGTTACGGGCTTTCCATTTTACATAAGATACATTATTTGCCAACATGTGATTTGAGTAACAGTTTTGAGTCCTACGTCAAATGTTTAGCAAGGTGACGCTTCATTCTGGACATGCACGTGAACTTCAAGCCGCAATGTTTACAAATCGCACAATCGTCCGAATGATGTAACCTGAAGTGGTCGTAATACGACACGCCCGTCGTGAAGGAAACGTTACAATCGCCACAGCGGAAAGTCTTTCTGGAGACCCCGTGCTCCGTCTCCATGTGATGCTTCCGAGACTTGAAGTCCAAGAATCTCTCGGGACATTTCCCACAGATGTAGGGCATGCACGACTTCTCTGTCCTACGATGCTTCTCCTTCTCCTCCATCGATGGGAACACTTTCTTGCACAATCTACAAGACACCTCGTAACGTTGGTGCTTCAGTCTGACGTGCCTCAATAGCCCAGTGGTCGCGACGTAGCTGTTCCCGCACACGTGGCACACGTAACTAAGGAAATGCGTTATGGTGTGCCTATTCAAATGGAACAGCGATGGCAACGATTTCCGGCACACGGCACAACAGAAGGCATCTTTCCGCAAATGGTAAGGCATCACGCCCAACTTTCCATTCGAGTCGATCCGCTGACTGTGCTCCTGTTTCAAATGTTCCGCGACCGTCTCCAAATCACCATACTCCTCGGAGCACAGTCTGCACCTCAAGTCAGTCAAATCAGCCTTGATGAACTCTAGCTTGGGAAGATTGTGGAAGGCTATTTTCAAGCTAAACGTGGAATGCTCCTCGTTCATATGGCGTCTGAACACGTCCGGATCTTCGTACAACTCGTGGCAGTAGACGCACAGTATGCACTTATCGTTGACGCGGAAAGGATAGGCCGTGGTACAGCGGAGGAGTATCTCGGCATTACTCCGCGCCGGGTCATACCACTCCTCTAAAACAGAAAAAGTCTCCGCTGTACTCCCAAAGCGCTTTCACACTTGTCGATAACGTTAACTTTTATCAGTATTGCTACAACATATACGGCTGATTCATTCGATTGTCTACTTATAGTACGCTGTCGTTCGCATGATTTGTTCTTTTGCACTTTTGACGTTTGTGTTTTATTTACTTTGAGGTTTTTTTTTTGTTAAACACAAATAAAAATTTGTGCATTCTGCGATTGGTAGTAACAAAACTACTCTTCCTTTATTTCCTACAACCTTCCTTTCGTTACGTCATAACTACCGTTCAACTATGTCTAGATCCTTTGTGTAACGAGAAACGATTGTCTTAAAAACTTAATTACTGCCGCAATTAAGTATAGATGTTCAGATACGTCAGAAATTAATCGTGATGAATAACTAGGGATCATTCTTATTATAAGTGTATTAAGGCTGATTTTCGTGCGTGTAGCACTAGAGAATAGTAATTGTTGGTAAGAAATAAAATTACACACATTCGTTTCAGATATATCAGACAAGGGAGCGTAAATATCCAATACATCTCGTAAGATGCATTGTAAAATGATAAATTATCCGACAAACTGCAATTTTCAAGTACACATACAGTACTTGTCTATTTTTTTATCATATAACTCATTTAGTTACTCATATTGCAGTTGTGTTGAATAATTTAACACACACCAATAGAAATAAACGGACGGATCTGCATGAAAAACACCAAGAGATAATTATAAAACTTAGTCAACGCCGAACCAACTTTTCCAATGTACTAAAGTCATATCCATCCATTTAAATTATTACATTTTACGTAACTCATACGAAACTGTACGCAATTAAATTTAAGGTTTATTCCACTTTGCAATTTCAAGTGTCAATATAAAATATTGTCATATTATATCCGTCAGTCCATTCTAAAGATGTTACATCTGGCAACACATCAAGAAAAACGCCAGGTACATTAAAAATCATACGGATATGTCTCTTAATTAAAATCGTATGTAAATTATTACCTTCCCAATTTCAAAAGATACTAGCAGAGCAATTTATAAAAGATTATATTTATACACGTCAACTTACCAATATCAGCTTCGAAGACGACGATCTCTTCAAAATGTATAACAATATACCTAAAATCTAGAATATATCTTAATTTATATGTAAAACTGAAAGATAACTGACTGACTGACACTCAACGCACATCCCAAACTACTGGACCGATCGGGATGCAATTTGGCACGCAAATAGCCACGATGGTGTAGGTATCCGCTAAAGATTTCAATATGCATGTAGCCACTATAATGTAGGCATCAGATAAGAAAGGATTTTGATGAATTCTACCCCCAAGGAGATAAAATAGGGGATGAAATTTTTTATGAAACTTTGTTGTTACAACCGATCGGGCTGAAATTGAAAATTGGGTAATAGAATTTCTTAACACGAGCGAAGCTGCTGGCAAAAGCTAGTCTAAATATATAAAACTCAATGGTGATTGACTGACTGACTGACTGACATAGTGATCTATCAACACATAGCCCAAACCACTGGATGGATCGGGCTGAAATTTGGCATGCAGGTAGATGTTATGACGTAGGCATCCGTTAAGAAAGGATTTTGATCAATTTTACCCCCAAGGGGATAAATAAGGGGATGAAAGTTTGTATTAAACTTTGACAATTTTAAACCGATCGCACTGAAATTGAAGATTGGATAACAATACTCTTAAGGCGAGCGAAGCCGCGAGCAAAAGCTAGTTTTGAATAAATGTAAGAAGAATGTTCATTTTTTAATTATCAGATTAGTATGGATACAAAATTATTTTATTAGTTTTTAAGACTTAATGATTTAATTTACACAACAATCTTGACTAAGGCTGTCACGGCAGGAGATCTCAATTTGTAATTGCAATGTCGACAAATTGTTTAGATTATGCATGCGATAACGAAGTCGGGGATATTCAATAATACAATGATAAATAAAATGTTGTCGCTTAATCGTTTTCAGGGTACTAAAGGCGAAAAGGGAGATCCTGGCTTAAATGTGAGTAAAATTAACAACATATGTCGATATAGCAATAATTGCTACTAATTAACGGTTAAATTTATATTTTGAATAAATGTAAGAAGAATGTCGAGTTTTTAAATACCTCACTAATATGAATATGAAATCCATTTATTAGTTTTCTATGACAAATTGAGTAATTTTACATAACAATTGTGGATGAGGCTATCACGACAGGAGACCCTGACTCGATATTGCAATGTTTACTTATTGTTTACGTTATGCATGCAGTAATTCAGTCAATGATATTTAGTACCCCAATGATAAATTGTATTGTCATTTTATTGTTTTCAGGGTGACCCAGGCAAAGATGGATTTCCTGGCCGTGATGTGAGTTTAGTTAACTATATCGCTTTTTTCACTATTTTTAATATTATACAGTTATACATATTTTGAATTAATTTAAGAAGAGTGTCATGGTTATAATTACCAAATGAATATCGATATTAAATTCACTTAAAATAAATAAATATCACAGTGGAATATTGCCATTTTATCGTTTTCAGGGTACTCCGGGCGGAATGGGACAACCTGGAGTTAATGTGAGCTAAATTAACTATATCGCTATAACAATAATTGCTAATATTAAACAGTCACAGATATCTAATCTAAATATAAATACATATAACTCAAAGATGATTGATTGACTGACTGACTGACATAGTGATCTATCAACACATAGCCCAAACCACTGGATGGATCGGGCTGAAATTTGGCATGC
>DWKA01000592.1:0-15669 GCA_018249155.1 Panoquina ocola ocola
ATGCCCCTCCGTTGGCTATAAATTCGGATCGTTTTTTCGCTCGCCGTGCGCATTCCAATCTAGTTATAACTTCCTTGATTTTAATAAAATTATATTATAAATGTGGCAGATTAACCATTTTGGCCATAGAAAACAGAGAAGGTAATTTCAAGTTCGTTGGATCGGGATTCTGGTTCGTTGGATGTTGGATCTGGAAAAATCCTCTATTCTTTTATACTAGGCGTCCACTTATCGGCATCGTCCGCTCCGTCCGCACCGGACCCAACGGATTTTCGAATTATTTGTATAGAAACTCATATGAAGGATTCGAAAATCCGTTGCGTGCGGTGCGGGCGGAGCCGACTATTATATTATTATCATCATCTTTATTTATACTTTTTTCCGTCAATCTATAAAAGAGGTCGGTGGAAAAATTTGTTTGTGTCGCACAAGTGTGCAGACTTATTTTTTGTGTCGTAATAGCCATAGGCAAAGAGAATACAATCACTACGTGCCATAGGTAATAGCACTGTGGTGACAGTTAAATTTTGCTGTCACTAATGTCATGTCATGTCATACATGTCAAAATCCCTTTTTTAGTCTGTAGATTTGCCTGTTGTCCTTCTTTTTGCGGTTTTTCGTGTACGAAGTCAGAATGAAGTACGTTTGTGTTAAATATTTACCATGAAATATCAAAATGATCATAAATTGAATAATAAGTTACGATATGAAATGTTAAACGGCAAGTGTGGTTTACTATTATGTGTATTTCATTTTCAGGATCGGACTGTGTGCCTACAGTGGTTACAAGATTTATCCTGGCCATGGAAAAACCATGGTTAAGGTAGATGGGAAGGTAAATATCAATCGAAATAACATCAGAGATTCAAAATTAAATTTAAAAAACACTTTCTAGTCAATATTACATTTAAAATTCATTTGTTTATTCTGCCGATAAAGATTGGTATTCTAATAACCTCACCAATTTTCACAACAACAAATACCACAAAATGCCATCTATTGATTACATGAGGCAGTTAAACATTCATTCCAACCTCTGTTATATTCAGATAGCTTTTTATTCAGCAACTACTAATAAATATTAATAATATTAGGTTTCATACATAGCGTTTAAGCTAAAATTTTATGTTGCAACAATTGCAACAAATTGCATTCCTATGAAGTTTAATAATAGGCTTCAATGTGTATCAGAAGTTTTGTATGGTAGATCAGAATAAATACTATGTAGCAATGGTAACTTTTTTTGTTTAAATTGATTCAAAACATTATCTGGGTGTTTTATGATGTTCACACAATACAAGACTTTTATTATACTTAATATATTAATAGCAACAATTTCAGTGTCCATTTCCTTTAGAAAAAATTGTGTGACATATTTATTTTATATTTTTTAAGCTAGTCAAATGTTTTGTTTCAACTGCCCTCAATTATGATGGGATGATTTTAAGTATTTGATCATACCTTATGTTGTTACAGACCTTCACATTCCTCAACTCAAAATGTGAAGCTGCCCATCTTATGAGGAGAAATCCTCGGAAAGTGACATGGACTGTGCTCTACAGGTATGTGTTATTATCTAATTAAGTTATTTGATCGGATCATCATTACAATTCATATTTGTCCCACTCCTGGGCTCATGTGTCCTCAGAATGTGAGGGGTATTTGATTAGGAACATGTACTACTACTGTACTGTAATATTGTATATTGTTAATATACTAAAACAATTATATCGAGTGCATAAATTGTAATCTTTGAATATATGTTAAACACTAATTTGACTTTTAAAATTTTTTAAACTGTACTGTTCATTTTTGTAAATGTCTGTTTTTGCGTCATTTCTAATTATTTTATATCTTTTTTAAATTCAAGCATAAATTATTATTATCACACCCCAATTATTTTGCTAGCAACTGTGATTGTTTTATAATACAAATAATATGAACGAATGTCCTTTTGTATGAGGCTGTGATGAAATAGTTGATTACGTCTTATTTTGATTTCAGGCGCAAGTTCAAGAAAGGTCAAGAAGAAGAACAGGCCAAGAAACGTACACGAAGGACTCAGAAGTTCCAGCGTGCTATTGTTGGAGCTTCTCTTAGCGACATCATGGCTAAACGTAACATGAAACCTGAGGTCAGGAAAGCACAGCGCGAACAAGCAATCAAGTTAGTATTCATACTCCACAGCAATGAAATATAATTTTGTATATAACAACATTAGACAAAAAACTAGTATGTTCACCATTCTGTTGATTTTTAGTTTTGATCCATTCAGTGCCCTTGATGTAATATGTGCATTTTTAATGCTGTTAAAATATGCCCAGGATGCTTATATGCATTTATGCCTCAGTGGCATACCATATGCCATTTTTTAGGGGCACTGGGTGTAGGAGGGTGGGGCAGTAAGTGTGTTAAAAGATGTGTTACAAAGAGTCATAGTCATTATAACCAGTGGATCTAAGTTTGAATCCTGTTAACACCTATAATTTTAAGAAAGTGGTAGAACTATCATATGGAAAGTTATTATCAATTGCTTTGGTGAAAGAAAATATTGTGAGGACACCTGAGAATTTTCCATAATATCCTCAAAGTTGCATTAAATTTGCCATCTTCACTTTAAGATTACTTATTTTAAAGTGATTTCAATGTAGAGGACTCAAAATCACATGTATTTTTATTTACTTATACCTTACAGAGAATCTTAAATTTTATAAATATTGTATTTAAATCCAGGGCCAAAGATTAAAATGTCTAGTAAGAAAACATGTTTTATAAATTGAGTATTAGAAGATAACATTAAACATTTTACAACACTCCCCTCCCTCTTGTGATATTTTGTGATTTTTACTGAATCTGCTCCTCCCTTATTCGCTTTACCTGATTAATGTACAGTCCCATATTTCTTTGTTAGAATTTACAATTGGCTTGGAAAAGATTACTTTATCATGATATGACCCATTTTTATCATACTCTGATTGTCATGTTTTTATAATAATATAGAACCATAGAAATAGCTGTTAGGAGTGCATTTTTTCCTTCTTGTTTTGGTTTTATACATTATTATTACAATATTTTTTTACAGAGCTGCAAAGGAACAAAAGAAATCAACGAAAGCAGCAAAGAAGGCTACTGCTCCTCCACCCAAAGCTAAATCTGCGCCCAAAGCAAAGGCTGCGAAAGTGAGTCAGAAGGCCGCGCCGCGTGTTGGAGGCAAGCGATGATTTAAATAAGAAATAAATAATTAAAAAATTACGAATACCTTTTGTTTTATTATAAACCAAAAAGATTACAAAATATCTCCCAGTTGAGTTAGAATGTAAAATGTTAACATCATGCTATGATGGTTATATTTTACCCGAAGAATTTTACACATTAATCTATACTTTTATAGTAAACCCGAAGAGTTTGAGTCAGTTGAGTGCTAATCATAGGAATCACTGGTCTCAATAGGAATTTTTGTGTTGGATAGTCTCATTTATTGAATAAATAGGATTTAAAAATTTGCTACTGGTTACATCAGTAAATGTAAATCATTGTTAAGTCATCAGTCATTCCAGGGTCTGATGATGTGACTGAGAGTTGAGACAAAATGATTATTACGATTTAGTGACTGGGAATAACTGAACTGTGTTCAAAAAGAATTTAACAAAAAGTGGGACTATAAAAATACATATTGATTTTAAGTGCAAATTATAATTCCATACTTTGGAGAGTACATAAATCATCTCAGCTATCATTATCATTAGTAAATCAATGTTTCATTAGGTAACTGAGACATTTTGGGTTGAGACTGGCTTGATAAGTTCAATAAAAAAGTAAAATTAAACTGCAGGAAACAAGTGAGGTGATAGCCACAAATAAAATTTTACCTACGAAAATTTTAATTCAAACTGACCGCCTTCAATTATGACCTACTAATATTTTTCTAGGTAAACATGCGTTTTTCACTGACTTAAAATTTTACTTACGAAAATTTAAATTCAAACTGATCGCCTTCAATTATGACTTACTAATATTTTTCTAGGTAAACATGCGTTTTTCACTGACTTCCACAGCTACGAATGAGCTAGAACAAGGTTTATTTATTGCTAAAATTAGTTGTAATGGACGTATTTAGCGATTTATACCAAAAACCTTAAAAAAGGTCAGTTTGGCGCAATAGTTACTATACTGGACCCCAATTCAAAGTCTTGGATTCGATTCCCAGAAAGGCAGAAATTTTAAGGATGAATTTAATATTATGTTCTTACCCTGGGTGTTACTGTGTTATTCATTTATCATCTGCTACGACCATGAATCAAGGAATTTTAGTGCCGAGCTATGTAATATAGCGTACCTATATAATATATATATATTTTGTATTTGAAAACTTTCAGAAATGCGCATTAGGAATGTAAACAGGTACACACACACCAGTTGAAAATGTCTCGAAGATTATGTAATGTTAGTTATTTCTGTGATTGAAGGTAATGACATGGAAAACAATTACTTATTTTTAAAATCGGATCTACTGACTAATCTAGGCCGTACTGGACGTGGATTACTGTAGCAATTCATGTGATCAGTTTATTACATAATAGATGACATATTTAGATAGGTATGTTAGAGAAACTAAAAACTGGTAGTCTGTACTAACCAAGTCTGCATTGTTCTATTTATTTCTCTGGCACTAGATTTAGTTGCAAACATTATGTAATAAGAAAATATCTTATTAGTTTTAATATTACAAAAAGAGAAATAAAAATCAAGTGTTATTAAAAGAAACCTTTATTATGTTTCTACCATGAATTCATGTTCGCTTCGTTACCATACATATCGTTGATTGATGTAAATCATCGTTCAGTAGGTACAGTTCAATAAAATAACTGATAGGTTTTCGTCTACTTAACTCTCTTATTAACAATCTTATGCACTCTTTGCCAAAGTTTCAGCCTTAGCAACTACCTCTTCAATTGGTCCAACCATGTAGAAAGCAACCTCTGGCAGATGATCATACTCGCCCTGAAGGATCTGAGAGAATCCTTTGATGGTCTCCTCAAGAGGCACCAGCTTGCCAGCATGGCCAGTGAACACCTCGGCTACCTGGAAGGGCTGCGACAGGAACCTCTGGATCTTGCGGGCACGAGCTACTGTCAGCTTGTCTTCTTCAGACAATTCATCCATACCCAGGATAGCAATAATATCCTGAAGTGATTTGTAGTCCTGCAGGATCTTCTGGACACCACGGGCGACATTGTAGTGCTCGGGCCCAATGATGTTGGGGTCCATGATACGGGAGGTAGAGTCGAGAGGGTCCACAGCGGGGTAGATGCCCAGCTCAGCAATGGCACGGGACAGCACAGTGGTGGCGTCCAAGTGAGCGAAGGTAGTGGCTGGGGCAGGGTCAGTCAAGTCATCGGCAGGCACATAGATAGCTTGTACTGAGGTGATGGATCCCTTCTTGGTGGTCGTAATACGCTCCTGCATGGTACCCATGTCAGTGGCCAAGGTAGGCTGGTAACCTACAGCAGATGGGATACGACCCAGCAGAGCAGATACCTCAGAACCGGCCTGAGTGAAACGGAAAATGTTGTCAATGAAGAGCAGTACGTCCTGGCCTTCCTGGTCACGGAAGTATTCAGCGACAGTCAGTCCGGTGAGAGCGACACGGGCACGCGCGCCGGGGGGCTCGTTCATCTGCCCGTACACAAGGGCTACCTTCGAGGTCTTGTCCTTCAGGGAGATGACTCCAGACTCAATCATCTCATGGTACAAGTCGTTACCCTCGCGGGTGCGCTCGCCCACTCCGGCAAACACGGAGTAACCACCGTGAGCCTTGGCGACGTTGTTGATCAGCTCCATGATGAGTACGGTCTTGCCGACGCCGGCGCCGCCGAACAGGCCGATCTTACCGCCCTTGGCGTAAGGCGCGAGCAGGTCCACGACCTTGATGCCGGTGACCAGGATCTCCTGCTGCACGGACATGTCCACGAACTCCGGCGCCTCGGCGTGGATGGCGGCGGTCTTGTCGGTCGGGATGGGGCCGCGCTCGTCGATGGGCTCCCCGATCACGTTGATGATGCGGCCGAGGGTCTCGGCGCCCACGGGGATGCGGATGGGCGAGCCGGAGTCGAGCACGGGCTGGCCGCGCACCAGACCCTCGGTACCGTCCATGGCGATGGTCCGCACTGTGTTCTCACCCAAGTGCTGCGCCACCTCCAGGACCAGCCTGGGGGAGCGGTTCTGTACCTCGAGGGCATTTAGGATAGGTGGTAGATTGTCCTCGAATTGAACATCTACTACGGCACCGATAACGGCAACCACCTTACCTTGGCCTTTTCCTGCAGCTTTGGCTGCATAATCCCTCTTGTTTACGGCAGATACTGCTGCAACCCTACCGCATTCTGATAAGGCTTTTTCTGCTACTGTCTTCGCAGCCAGAAGGCCGCTTCCAACCCTACCAACTGCCCCCAACATAGTTTTTAATATGAAACACTTGGGTGAGAAACACTAATGAGTTGGGCGGCTGCAGTACAAAATTATGTAATATTTTAAGTGTTACAACCTCAAAGAGGGACAGAACCACAGACTACCACACCAGGTAAAGATAACAGAATAGAAAACATTAAGCAAAGCACAGACTGATATATTATGCTAGGCGTCCACTTATCGGTATCGTCCGCACGTATCTATGGTTTATAATTATAATATTTCCAAGGAATTTGGAATTTATGTACAACTTCCTTGAACATCTTTTTTTGAAGTGAAATTTCTGTAGCGGTAACGGGGTGTAAAATCTGAAGAATGTGAAACACGCACGACACACTTTATCAGCCGACAACACATTGTAACTATCAAATATGTTTTTTGTTACTCAAAATAATGCTAGGCGTCCATATATCGGTATCGGCCGCACCGCACGCAACCGGTGCGGCCGGTGCGGACGATGCCGATAAGTGGACGCCTAGCATAAACCTCCGACAAACGCTATCTGCCACTTGTCATGTGTTGTGTATGTGACAATTGATGTGACACATGTGACATGACCATGACAATCGTGACATTACTTGACATTGTCAATAACTCAATTTCTTTTCTTACATAAAAAATGTAGTGTAAGAGAAACTATTTAATTGTAATTTTATAATAAATATTAGACGTGTGGTGTATTATAAAATTATGTTCCGACGAGCATTATTTTCACGAGTAAATATTCGTTATTTTTTTCTACGTTACATTATAATATCTACAAGTATAAAATCATTATATCTTGAAATTATCAATTTCAGATTCCTTGGCGCCAAGGATTAAAGCCCAATGTTAATTTTTGTAATCCATGTGTTAACCAGCTTTCTGTTACGCTTTCAAATGTGAGAGAACAAGGTACACTAGCTGTGGATGAGGGATATATAAAAAAATTCATGAATGCTGTGGGCTGGATGGACAAATCTAGAACGGTATGGTTTGTTACAAGCTTCTAGATATAACCAATTAGTGTATCAATTATACTTCTATTTATGCTACCCATTGTCCCTACTGTTGTAACTCATTTGTTTTACATTTTCAGCGTCTCAAGTTAACAGGTTTTTTCTTATATGAATGTGTACCAGATAAAATCGCTTATAATGAATGGTTTGAGAGGCTAGAATTGCCTGACACATTTACATCTTGGTTTATCATCACTGAACTACATGTATGGATGTTAATGGTGAGATATATGGCAGAAGACATAGCTACTACCTCTTTAGATAAAAAGAAATACATTAAAGGAGATGGACATTTTGTGAGGAATTGTATAGTAGAAGCTTTGTGGTCTGATGTTGCAAATAGAATTAAGTTATTAGAGGTAAGAAAATAGATTTAATTCTTAGATCTTATGTATACTTAGTTATCACCCTCAGTTTGGCATAACTACTTGTAACTATTTTCAATAATCTATATTAGGTATAATATCTGAATAGCTTAGTTGATAAACAAATAAGAGTACTAGTGGGACCTACATGAATAAATGAATTTTGAATTTTAAAACACTGCCTTTTTACTGTAGTCAAGCAAATTATTTCAGAATCATCAATAGGTTACAGAAATTAGCAATTTCTCAGTGTTGTGCAATAGTAAGTAAACATATGGAAGAAACTACTTATGTGTGAAAAAAAAATTACCTTGATGGTTATTTTTATATGCAAGAACTAACCCAATTTGTTTTTTACATTTTTATTTCACTATTATAATTATTTTAATTTCTGTACCTTTTTTATTTCAGGGTGCAAATCCATCTTTAGCTCGAAAACAAGTAGCAGAGTTGTCAGAACAATTTCAAGCCGCTTTGGTGGCTTACGATGAAGGTCTGAGTGATGATAAAGTCATGGCTGCAGCAATATGGAGAAGATTTTATTCACTATCTGAAGCTAAAGCTGAGCATGTTGAAACCATTGTGCATTTTATCAGACATCAGGTAGATAAGTTTTGGAAATAATATTCTTATTATTAGGTTAATTATTAAAGTTAGGCATTCTGTAGGTAGTAATATTATGCATGTTTGGCCATAGCCAAAATTATCACCAAAAGAGAAAATAATATACAATGTGTTTCTTTTACACTTAATCAAAGAAAGTGTGTGGATACTAGACAAAAAATTACTGACAAAAACATAAAAAAAAAATTATACACATTTTCGAAATAAGAGCAATTTAATTTTTTTTTAATAAAGCCTTTCTTTTTGTCTGGGAACCATGTATTTTCGCCTAAGTAGTCTCTTTTGAAAGCTGAAAAATGTACCTACCTAAGCAAATAAAGTAAATAACAATATCAAACATAAGCACCGAAAAAAAAAATGAAATAATAAAAATAAACCTTGATTTTTATTGATCTTTGCTCTCTAACTTTAAAACGGGGTCGTTGACATAGTCGTTTTTGCACGTTTTATTAAAGTTCATGATCTATAAATTCTCTAAAGTAACTATTGCTCTATCTATTTTCGTTCTTATGATATTCATCAATGTATTCATCGTCAACATAGAAAACTAGGGTCTCTTTGGCTGCATTAATACAATAGTTAAGAATACTGTCAGCGAAAAGTGTATAAAAAAAATTATGTTTTTGTCGGTAATTTTTTGTCTAGTTTCTGCACACTTCGTTTGATAAGTGTAAACAACAACACATTGTATTTTTATTTTTATATTGTTTCAGTTTCATGTATACTCTTCCTTCTTTGTATTATCTTTCGTTAGCTTGCTTTTTTGTTTCAGTCAAGGAAGATGTATATTACAATGTACTCTGTGCTTTTTTGTCTGTCTGCGCTGGCAGCTGTCTGCTGCAGTCTGCTGTCATGTCAGTGTTTTGTTGCGCTTGCGCTGCGTTAAGCGCGGTAAATGCATAAAAAAGAGTGGTGTTTGATATTCTGAAACTGAGTAATATATTCTATTATAAAATTGGATGAAGTGTTAAAGTATAATAACGCAATAATTAATAATGGAAGTTATAGAAAAAATAAAAAAGGATAAAGCTTACATAAAATGTAAACTTATCGTTAAAAATTGGGAAAAATGCTTCAAAACAAACAATGGTCGAACACCTTCCAAATTTGATATAAAAGAAGCTCCTGCTAACATAAAGTATGCTTATAAAAAGTATTTTCAATTGAAAAGTGCTGCCTTAGAGAATTCTCTTCTTGTGTGCGATTTTGAAGACGAACCATTTCAGTCTCCAGAAGCAGCATTGCAACCTGATTTTAATGATTGCACGAACCTCGAGGAGCCAGCTCTTCCAAAGTTACCTTCGTCACAAGAGTTAGACAGATTACTTTCCCCAAAACCTGATAGTATAATATTATCTAAATCTCCTTTTACCGAAAATCTTTCTAAAAAATTGTTTCACAATAGAAAATTCTCTTTACGGAATCCAAGAAAACTTACAATATCAAAACCACAAACACAAAGTGTTGAAGAATGTAATATTACTGAAAAAAATATTAGTCCAATACAAGAAGAAAATACTATTTTGAAAACTATCAATAATAATGCTAGCTTTAACCCACCTTTATTAAATTGTAAGGAAGTAGAAAGTGGAGTGATCAATGACTTTTCAAGTAAAGAAGAGGAAGAGACTAACTCAAGTGCTCTCAGCACAGCATGTTTTAGAAAAGTAGGCAGTATAGAGGAGAGTATTAAAACTCCTACTCTCAGAAATATTAATACAAAATGGCTTGAAAGAGCAACTGGACTCCCAAATTTACCTGAAACTAATTTAGAAGGTGTGGGAACATTTGGCTTAGGCAATATTAAAGTGCCTTCAGTTTCTAATAAACCTTGTGACTATGTGGAAAACAGTGAATCTGAAGAGGATAATACTGAAATAAAGAAACTGAAACCAGCTCTTAAAAAAAGGAAAATGAATGATGATAGTGCAAGTGGCTCAATACAAGAAATAAATAAAGAAACTGATGATAACATTCCACTCAGTCTACTTAAAAAAGAAAAAGAAAGTGAGAAAATTAGTCAAAGTAAGAAAAAAACTGTAAAACGTAGCAATGTTAAAAATAAATCAAATTACAATGAGGATGAGCCAGAAAAACCTGATATTGCTCAGTTTGTGCCATTTGGTTTAGAGGAAAAATCAAATCCACGCCATGTTATAGTTACAGATATATTGAAAACTATAAAATCACCTAGTAAAAATGATGATTATGAAGATGAAAATGGTAAACTAGCAATAAAAAAGAATAATGGATCTATCAATGACAATTTTGTAAAAATTAACATTAAAAAGAAAGTTTTTGTTAGAGGTAAAAAAGGTATAAATTTTTCAAAATATAAAAAACAACTATGGAAAGACAAAAAAGCATTGCATGCAGGTATGGAGTTTCCACAAGGTGGTAAAATTACATGTTTCAAATGTAATGGATCAGGTCACATGGCACGATATTGTACAGCTCAAAAAGATAGTGGCCTTTTACCATTGGAAGACTGTGAAGAAAGCACTACACCCACTTTAGAAGATATGCAAAATATTGTTAATGCTGAATTTAAAACACAAGGTATTCAAGAACAACTTACTCAGTGTGTTTATAAATCTACACAGATACCTAATTATTGTTTAAAGATGTTAGCAGAAAATCCTATGAAAGTTGATGAGGTTAAACCAGTTTTCTCTGATATTCAAAACTCAGAGCATCTTCAACAAGCCTTAAGTATGTTTGGCCATGATACATTTCGGCCTGGGCAAGAGCAAGCTATAAAGAGAATTTTATGTGGCATGTCAACATTACTGATTCTATCAACAGGTAGCGGAAAATCTTTATGCTACCAATTACCAGCATACATATATAGTCAACATTATAAATGTATAACATTAGTCATATCTCCTCTTGTGTCTTTAATGGAAGATCAAGTATTAAGCATGCCTGAATTTTTAAGAGCTGGTTGTTTGCATACTAATCAAGCTCCCACACAACGTCGCAAAATTGTAGAGCTTATAAAAGATGGTGAGATAAATATTCTTCTGATATCACCAGAGGCACTAATTTCAGGAGACTCTTCTAATGGCTTTTCAGGATTGTTTAAAATATTACCGCCGATTGCATTTGCTTGCATTGATGAAGCCCATTGTGTATCACAGTGGAGTCATAACTTCAGACCAAGCTACTTAATGATCTGCCGAGTATTACGAGAAAAACTAAAAGTAAAATGTATATTGGGACTTACAGCCACAGCTAGTACAACAACTATTAACAGCATCATTGAACACATTAATGTCCCTGATGCCATGAATGGGGTTATAACCAATCCAGCACTTCCCAATAATCTTTATCTTTCAGTATCTTTAGAAAAAGATAAAGATAGAGCTTTGATTTCATTCCTTAGTTCCCAAAGAATTAGTCAATACAGCTCTATTATTGTGTATTGTATAAGAAGAAATGAATGTGAACGAATAGCTGCCATTTTAAGATCATGTCTGTCAGAGCCTGGAAAAGTAAATATGGAGAAAGATAATAAAAAACGCAAAAGAATGTCTTATATTGCTGAAGCTTATCATGCTGGTATGTCTGGTGCTCAAAGAAAGAAAGTGCAGAAACACTTTATGGATGGAACTTTAAAGATAATTGTTGCGACAGTTGCTTTTGGAATGGGCATTAATAAATCAGACATAAGGTGCATTATACATTACAATATGCCTCCAAGTTTTGAATCATATGTTCAAGAAGTAGGTAGAGCTGGTCGAGATGGAAAGTCAGCATATTGTCACGTTTTTTTAAGTGACAAAAGTGGTGATAAAAATGAATTGCTCAAACATATTTATGCTAATTCAATTGATAGACCCATATTACGACGTTTACTACAAAAAGTGTTTATTCCATGCAAATGTATACCTCAAGATACAAATATGCAAAATTCTGATAGATGTATTGGCCATGAAGTAGGTATACCTATTGATGAAACTGTTGAAGAACTAGATTTACCATCCGAAAATATTGCCACTATATTGTGTTACATTGAATTGCATTCAAAGAAATATATTAAAGTACTAAATAATGCATATACTATGTGTAAAATATCTTCCTATGGAGGACCTAGTAAAATTCTTGAAGCTGCTAAAATATGCCCTCCACTTGCAATGGCTTACTTATTAGAAAGTAAAAAGAACCCTGAAACAACAAAAAGCAGTGTATTTACCTTCAATGTCATAGAAGTGGCTGCAGCAATTGGCTGGGAAAGTGGCATAACAAAATTTCAGTTGAAAAATCTTGAATGGATAAATAAGGATGGTGTTTCCAAACGATCTCATTTAAAAATTGAATTTTATTCTTTAGGATTTAAAATAAAAGCCCCTGGGGACTTAAACGCTTCAGAATTAGATTCTATTCTGGATGACCTTCATAATTCAGTGCAGACACAAGAAAAAGTGATGCTATACCAGTTAGAGGAGATTGATAAGGCCTTTCATGGTCTTGGAAATTACTCTTTTGAAAAGATAACATTTACTGAAGAATTTCTTTTGGAGAAATCAAATGATCTTAAGTTGGTTATAAACAATTATTTTGGACGAGATAGTAACTTACCAGAAAATCTTGTGCTACAAGAAAGGCCTTTGGATGTTGAATCCGTTATATCTGATGTCCGCGCATTAATATCAACTTATAAAGATTGTCAATTCACTGGTCGGAGCATTGCTAGAATTTTTCAAGGTATATCTTCACCAAATTACCCAGCATTAGTTTGGGGCAGGTGTAGATTTTGGCGATCACATATTAGTGAAAGCTTTTATGGTTTAATTAAAATAGCAACTCAACAATTAATTCAAATGAAAATGTAATATAAATGAAATAAAGGTAAATAATTATTTAATTGTATTTTTATTTTTTCTTGAAACTAGAAACCTTGAAAAACAATAAGCGAATCATTGATATTTACGATGTTATTGAGGAAAAGGCAAACATTATCTTTCAATTTAAACTATTTCGTATTTAAAATTATATTATTCGCTAGTCACGGTTTTAGAATACCTAATAGAATTGGAATGTAAGCAAATTATATAAATAAGTGAAATAGGTAATAGTTTTCTTTTAGGTTTTTCATTCACGATCTCCTAAAAGATAATCGTGACAGCTTAATTAAATCAAACAAATATGTGTTTTACAATAATTTAATATATTTTACAAATTAATGATAACACAATTAACTTTTTTAAAATAGTTTGGCGTATCCAACGAACAACATAAATCTAATATAATTAACCATAGTTATAGTACTAATCTAAATGTGGAAAACCTTTCCTTTTATAGAAGTTACTAACATTTTGACTTGTAACAACACCTTCCTTTGGGTTACAAAATTCATTGCCAAATAGCATGTTCTAGTTTCAGTACTTTTTTATTGGCTTGAAGTTCTATTATAAAATAAGAACAAGAAAATTATATATTCGAAAAAAAAAATAGGACAAAGGTACTTAAATTAATAACAATAATAAATTATAGCTTGTTCTGACTACAATTAGATAAAAATGCCCGTAACTAACCACTTGAGTTACGTATTGGATCAATTTCTCTTTTTCAAGCATGTACTTAATTTTGAATTATATTTTAAAATAAAAGCATTAAGTACAGATTTATAATGTGAAGATACGAAATCACAAGTGATCTCAAGAGATAAATTTTATTATAATTTATCATTTTCTTACAGTAAACATAAGATGTATTCAATTAACCTTACATATTCAAATTAAATAACGTGTCCAAGCACACAACATGGTGACGGTTACGATTGTTACCCATTACAACTGTTGTAAGATTAAATTTACTTAGAATTGTAAAAGCTTATTTTGGTTTACAAAGTTCAGTGTTGTATCCTTATATCGTTGTTATATAGTAAAGAATCAAGTTTAATTAATAACTATATTCCGTAAAAAGATACTATTGTGCTCTGCAGCTAGCAGTTACTATCTTAAAACTGTAAATATGCGAATGGCAGTATTTTCCATAAGGGGTGGTTTAACAACAAAATGGCTATTGACTTACGGTCTTGTATTAGGACATAATTTCATTCCTGACTAAACGGAGAGAGAAACAAAGCTATTATACTGGGCGATGTTGCGTTTTAAGATGTCTGCGCAGAGACCCAACACTCTTTCGAACCTGAAAAAAGAAAAAGATTTATCAATGTCATGTTAAAATCGTTAAAGTAGTACCAAAGCATCGAAGTTGTGCAGTTTCCCAGATTTCCTTCATTACACTTAAGTATCCATTGCACACATGCGAATTCTGGGTACATTGGTATATTAATTTTATTAAAGCTATCAAGGAAGTAGTATCACGGGAAAATATATTTTTTTGCCTTTAATTAATTGCTACTTTATTTGTATGAAGTAGGTTGTAAATAGGTTGAACGTAAAAAAAATTCTGAGTATATTCATGCGGATAGTATTTAGCTTTGATTTTGTAAGTGACTCGTTATCTATTGCAGTGTTCCGCAGTCTTTTTTCGTTCGCGGAACGCCTACGAAATCGAAAAATTTCATGGTCACAAAATGTTCACAGCTATGTACGAAATATTAGCTTGTTTTAAACTTCGCGAAGTGAAAAGTTCGCAAAGAATATTTTTTACCATAGGTTTTTATAATTTTACTGTGTTGTTGGTTCGCGGCACACGAACGTGCTACGGAATTTCGTTTACGGAACACTGTTCTATTGGTATTGTTGATCGAAGACAAAACACCGACGCATACAGTGTATTCCAATCCAATGATTATTTATTTTATTATAACACACTAGCTGCCCGCCCTCGCTTCGTTTCAGGGAAAAATAGTCTACTAATATACAGTAATTTACAGTGCAAAAGTATAACAAATAATACATATAAACTTTCCTCTTTAATCACTATCTATTAAAAATAACCGTATCAAAATCCGTTGTGTAGTTTTAAAGATTTAAGCGTACAAAGGGACAGAGAACGCGACTTTGTTTTATACTATGTAGTGATCTATATATATAAAAGCGAAAGGTCACTCACTCATCACGAAATCTCAGAAACTACAAGTGCTATGAGTTTCAAATTTTGCATGCAGGTTCTGGGGACGTAAGTGCTCATTAAGACGGGATTTTATGATATTCAATCCCTAAGGGGGGTTAAATAGGGGCTGTAAGTATGTATGTACCTTCTATATTTTTCCCGAAGCGAAGCGAGGGCGGGCAGCTAGT